>JAYEPQ010000008.1:31229307-31311807 GCA_036321105.1 Dracaena cambodiana
TGCCGTAGGGACAGAAGGCCATGTCGGCGCAGCCATATGAGAGCTTGGACGCAGAGGTGTAGTAAGGCCTCGTGCAGCAGTCAAGGTCGTGGGTCTTCAAGATGTCCTTGGCGGCTTCCGCCGAGGAGGCTACCACTGTGGGCATGCTGCCGAGTTTGAGGTATATGAGCGGGCCGTACTTTTGGGAGAGCTTGTGTAGAGAGCGATGGGGAAATTTGCCGAACTGGTGGAGATTGCCGATGATCGGGAGTTTTATCGGGCCCGGTTGGAGTTTAGGCCATGGCGCTGTGTCTTGCTTGCCTTTGGCAGTGAGAAATGAGTAGGAAACTAGCAAGAGGAGAAGAGAGGAGAAGATAAAAAAAGCAAGAAGAATTGAAAATGCCATGCTGAGCTTTTGAAGTTGAGGAGAAAAGGCACACATGAGGATGCAGTTATATAGCTCTCTAGGTTTTATTAATTTTAACTTGTTTAAACCATATAATACTCTTTTAAGTCCTTTGTTTTAACTTTTCATTTCCAATTAAGTTTTCTCGAAAAAATTTTCATCCAATTAAGCTTTTTGCTCAACTCTCTTACAGATAAAGTCTCTGCATTTGAAAGTTTTATTAGATAAAATTATTCTTACCAGAATCACAATATCACCAAATTAGTAGTGTTAGCCCAACCTCAAAATTCCATATATTGTTGAATCACCAAATAAGAACTCTAGTATTTTAATAGAATGATGATTTTCTAGAATAAGCGATAAACTAGTACCTCCTCATTTCATTAATTAATAGAAATTAACATAATATACATACAATATATTATGTTATGTCCCTCAGAGATAATTAACACAAAAAGAATAAAAAATACGATAAATTGTAAAATATCTAGCATTGCATACGCATAGATGTAAAGGTAACAAGAGTCAGACAAGCCATACAAACGGTTCAAAGTCCAAGAGCTGAGAAAATTTAGGTTGATCAATAAGTATGAGCCACGTACTTGCTGGGGGTGGACTGTTCACAATTTTTGGTGTTCAGAGGCGGAGAAGAAGTGGTGGAGCGGATGAGATCGGAGATTCAGTGTGTGTGTTGCAGAGGTGGACCGCGAGGCGTTTGGCGTTCAGTGGTGCGGAGGAGAAGCGGAGCGGAGGCGCAGCAGAGCGGAGGAGTTCAGGAGATTCGGTGTGTGCACACTGCAAAGGTTGGACCGCTATGCAGTCGGCGTTCAGATGAGCGGAGGCGGGGCTGATCGGAGTGGAGGCGAGGGTGGAGCGGAGACAGGGGTGGAGCGGATTTGACCAGAGGCGGAGCGGATTTGGAGTGGAGGCGGAGAGGAGCGGAGGCTGGGCGGAGTGGAGATGGAGCGGAGGCGGGGCGAACACGGAGCAGAGGGGAGAGAGAGAGAGAGAGAGAGAGAGAGAGAGAGAGGGAATTAGGGTATATTGGGAGAGGAAACATCGTGAGGAGATAAACCCTAGGTATTTATTATAAATAATTTTTTCAATTTTAAATAATATTAAAAGTTTATTTTTTTAAAAAACTAATATCTCATGTAGAAATATAAGTTAATTAGATTACCTAGAAAGTTAACTTATTTATGCTTAAAAATATTTCTTAAAAAACAAAATTACTATTACATATTATATATTTCTATAACATATATAACATATTTGAAGAATTGAAACCTAGATCTATTTAAAATAAAATATTATATTATATATATATAGAGAGAGAGAGAGAAATGGAAATGAGTTGACAACTCACGCAAGTTACCCGAGTTGCAGTTCATTTCCACTATCTCCAATAATCCTTTTTAAAAAATTTCTTTTGGATTATGATCTCGACCCCTCCTAGGGTTCACTCATACCCAATTTCTTGGGTTTTAGTTTTGATTAGAACCTCCATCAAATTAATACAAAATTAACGGTTTTCAATGAATAAAACATTTTGTATGTACTTGATGAAAGGGTAAATGAACTCTAAAACTTATGAAATTTAATCCGAAAGAAGTTAAGAAGGTAGAGATTGTAATTGTAAAAAATAATTGAAGAAAAATCATTGGATCATTATAATTTTGCAGCTAACTCACGTAACTTTTCCTGAGCTGGCGGCTCACCTACAGTAATCCCATATATATATATATATATATATATATATATATATATATATATATATATATATATATATATATATATATATTCATCTTGACATATTAAAAAGTATATGGAAAAAATACTCCATACTCTATGTTTGAAACCAAGTAAATTCTTATATATATTCAACCACGTGCATGGGATATTCTGATATGAATAGACCTCCAGATAGTGGTTTTGATTGCTATCCAGTGGTGTAGTCATGTCTGATAACTATGAAATCTATTCTGAAGGCTTAAGTTTATGTGTATATAATTAATTTGTGGTTTGATTTTGATGAATGTTACTATATTTAGATAAAATCAGCATGGCTCTATTTTGTTGATTTTTAAATATCAAAAATATAAATCAAGATTTTAGATTTGGTTGATTTTCATATACTGAGTATCTGCAAGTGATTTGATAGTCTAATACTGATCTCAGAACTGTGATTGAATTTTTGGATTTTTTTTTTTTTTTTTCCTTTTACTATCAGAGGTAGGAGGATCACTTCCTTCACTAATGACAGTTTAATTGTGTCTAATTGGTTATTATAATTTTCTAATTTTATTTATTTATTTAATTGACTACTATATCATGATAAATTGCAAGAATAGGGTTTTGAAACTGATACTCGAAATCAAAATTAGAGTTTAAATTCAAGTTTTTGTTTACTGAATGTGTTGAGAATCTGGTATGATATAATTGATGCATGAATTATTTGAAAATCTTGGGAAAAAAAATCTGGATTCCCTCGAAACGAGGGAACCACCACCGGTGACCAACAGCCAACGGTTCTTTGGTTTCCACATATAGTAAAATTTTTTCAGTATGTTTAAGTTATTGAGCCGAGTTATTAGACACCTGTAAATGTATCTGGAATTAATTGTAGCAGTAAAGTGAGCAAAAATCGGGTTAGTGTTTCAAATTTCCCATATCGGCTTTGTTAATAAGATAGGGTTTTATCACAATAGGGAGTTTGGATACTATGCAATACTATTCAATACTTGTAACTTAACATTAATAACTCTGAGACATGAGGTTTAGATTTTGTATACCTATTGACATGGGATATATGGTTTATGCGTGACATGTGAGACATACACAGTGAAAGTGGTTTCTACGAACAAATTTAATTAGTCAGAGAGTTCAGCCAAGGACTTGAAGAAATGAAAAATTAACATTAAGCCCCTACAAAATTTTACTCCTGTTTTTATAGTGGGAAACTACCAAAGAAAATTATATTCCATATTCTCTTTTCAAACACAAAAAATTAGAATACAAAATATGTTTACTTTCAAGAAAAACTTTCTACATGGACTTCACTTGTATCCTGCGAGTTTGTTTGGCGTTTGCTGCCTCAGTTTCACCATGTCCTTGCATACTTTGAACTTTCAAGAGTTTAAATTTAAAGTTCAATATGAGTTTTTGCTAAAAGTGCAAGTAGGCTAAACATATCTGTAAGAATTTATTTATTTATTCATTTATTGACCTTAAAGAAATAGGTATTTGGATCGAAGCTATATCAATATGATAAAGTTGTTGGCTTTAACTAACTATTAGGGAGATTCGAACAAGAAAAGTTAGAATAAAAAAGGACTTTTTTGTTGGTGCATTAGTCTGCAATAGTATTTTTTTTTTTTTTTTTTCATGACGAACGATGAGAATTTTCACCCCGTGTTTCATTGAAGATACTTAACAAAACATAGTACAAAATACAAAATATATGATACACAAGCTAGTCATAAACAAAAGTCCCTTTGAGTACACCAATCAAAAGTAAATCACTAAGTGTTACATTCCGGTATCTCCTATCCCACACACCAACAGCGACTTCATATGGCTCCACCTTCATCATCCCTAGGAACCCGTCTTGAACAAGCATCATCTCATGGTCGGTTTCAACTCCATCCCTGGAGGTGTTTGTCTTGTCTTCATTGGAGAGTGTAGCGGTCCAAGCATGAATGTCAGAGTGAATAGTAAATATGCATTCCTTTACAGAGTGTGCAGTGCCTCTGAATATCATATTATTATACTCTTTCCTAACATTCTAGGCTATGGATGCAAGGAGTGTGTGAGAAGGTGCTCCTCTATGTCAAAAAGCATAGTCGTATTCCCATATGCTATGCACATCGGCATTGTTTTTTTTTTTTTTTTTTTTTTTGGGGGGGGGGGGGGGGGCAGAGTCGGTACATAAAGACCAAACTAATCACACGAAATCGAATCGCAACATAATGTAGTCAACGGACTCCTCCTCGTGCCCACAGAGTGTACAAATACTAGGTCCTATCCATCCCCGTCTCTGAAGGTTATCCCATATCAATATTGTATTTTTCCCGATCAGCCATAAGAAGATCTTGATTTTGATTGGGCATCGTATGCTCCAAATTGTCTTGGTATGTCATAACCTACACCCTCCTTCATTTATGAATCGGTAAACTGATCTAATGGAGAAACTGTTTGTTGTGTCCCATCTCCATTAAGGCATATCCTCGTTGTTCGCAGCAGAAATTTGTTACTTTCCTTCCATTGAATTCAACTTAGATTACAACGAAAGAGAACAAGAAAAGAACAAACGAGATGATTATCGCTCTCTTTTACAATAATATCGTGGGATCTATGTGGAAATGGGATCTAACTAATAGCTCCTTTGGACGATCTGACGACGATGGTCTTCTTGCTCTTGATGAAGAAGATGCCGGCCGACTTTGGATCTTGATTTTTTCTACTCTTCACGAATTCAAAACTCTCACACATAACTCGAATTCTCTAAGATGCTCGAAAAAGATCTCTAAGGATTGATGATCATCTATGGATTGATCTATTATTGATTCATGATCTCTAAAGTCTCCTCAAAGAGGGTATTTATAGACTTGGGATAATTTGAGAGTTTCTATCTAAATAAAATTTGTACTCATCAAGAATTCCAATCAAATATCTTAGTTTTGATTTAAATCTCTTAAGTTATAGTTCTGATTGGACTCAATTTGGGTATTTGGATAAGCCCAAATTATAATCTCAATCAATTTGAGATTCTGATTATCTGCTCACGCGGAGCTAATCGCATCAAAATGCGGAGCTAAGAGACCAGAACGCGGAGCTATTGATTAGCTCCGTGTTTTGCTCAAACGCGAGGCTAAAAATAGCCAAATACTGAGCTACAGATTTAGCTCCGCGTTCTGTTATGGAAAACCCCATTTTACTTGGAAATTTTCACTGCCAACTGAACCCCTCCAAAGTTTTCAAAATGGTTTAGAATTTTGAAATACTTTGGATTTTCAAACTGAAAATACGGAGTTAAAATACCAAGTTATCTTCGCGTTTCAATGGGTAACTGCTCAGTAATTGCTCCGAACCTTGTGCCGAATACCAAGGGAAGGGTTTTCTCATTTAAATAGAGTCTTTTCTTCTTCTTCCTCACTTCATTCGAAGAGATCAAGAACTTCAAGAACTCAGGCGATCCAGACGACCCCGACGATCCGATCGACCATTTTCCTTCGATTTCACCAAAATTCCTCGAAGATCAATGACGCCCAAGAAGATCGTGACCTCGCGCGCCTCCTCATCGTCGGCGGTCGGCGCTAGCATTGGCGGCAGCGGCCGAGGGAGTGGCCGCAGCGGCGAACCAGCCCATGTTGCGCCAATCGGAAGTAAGCACCTCTGAACTTGGACATTTTATGACAATTTTGGAGTGATTTGGCTCGGTTTTGACCGGCCAATCACCTTTCTAACCGGAGAATTGCCGTACTCCGGCCGAATAGCTTGGAGAAGAAGGAGAAAACCTCTGGTCTTCCTCCATGCGAAACTATCGCGTTATCTTCGTGTTTCTAAATGCGAAGCTAACTGTCGCGTTTTTACGCGCGAAGTTATCATCCTTGCGTTTTGTCAAAACGCAAGGCTATTTCCTTAACTTCGCGCGGAGTTATATTTAACTCCGCGTCTCCATACTTAGAAAATTTTCTGATCTTACAATAATATTTCTAACTCTTGATTCTTCTTTTACAGTTGACTACTCAGTGGATCCACTCTCCCAACGGCATCACTTCGGCTTCGTTGGGAGTACGGATCTGACAGCCCAATTCCGTTTCACCACTGTTCTAGCTGCATACAAGCCGGGCCTGAGGGAGCGCAGGGAGAAATTAATCAGGTATCACCATGCTACTGCACGGGAGATTATCACCGATGCAGTTTTCGAGGCCATCAACCTAGAAGTGTTGGAGAAGCCTGCTTTTCTCTTTGGAGATGCAATGGGGCATTCAGACCAGATCCTCTTTGAAGAGAAATACATGTGGCTCTACCAATCTGGCGACCTGTTGATATTTCTACCTAGCATGGAGCGTAGCTATCCCCTGGTCTATCTTCAAAGGCTAGCCATGCACCAATCTTCATCAGTAAAAGTAACTCTAAGGAAATCAGAAGCATATTATAGTTGCAAGTTTCAAGCTCTGGCTCCAAAAAGTAAATTTTTGAAGGAGTTACAAGAACTCTGCGGTAGCTCATTAAGTTTTCTTGAGGACCATTTCTGTTAGATGACAATCCTGTCGCTTTCCAAAGCGATAGAAATGAAGTATAAGGGCTTGTAGCATATCGAATTCAACTTGTGCATCTTTATTAAGATTCTTGTAGCAGTATCTTTAGATGATCCACTAAGAACTTTAAACAGATCATAATTGACATTTGCAGAGGGGATCTTTTGCATGTGAACCAGGGAATTGAGCTTTGAAGAATCTCATCAGCAGTTAACCTAACAACTCGCATTAAATGACGATGACTTGCGCCGGCAAGCTCAACACTCCGTGAAGGAGACTCGTCGTCAAGTTATTGATGAGTCGACGAATAGGTTTAAAGCTTTTGGGAGAGTTATAACTCCCTCTACTTTTGTAACCTTTTACTTTATGAATAAAGATAATTATTTTGACTCTTTTATCTGTTGGCTTCAAAAATTTGCTTGCTCAACAAATAGATGGTTCATAGTTTTGGTAAAACAATCCAAGGCTCATTTGCATAACTTAGATTTGTTAGTACCGACCGGGTTACAATTATTAGTCTCGGTAAAGCCCTTTAAATAGAGCTAAGTGATAGTTTGGAGAAGGCGTTTAACTACTTACACCAGGATGATCGGGTAAGGATCATTTAACTTAGACAGAGGCGCTTAATTGCACATGCCTTAGTTTTATAGAGACGGTTCAAGGCTCTCTCGCATAACTTGAACTATATCTCACTGTCAGAGGTAGAAACTTAACATGACAGAGTTTATGGGACTTTTAGCAAACCCCTAGTTAGCAAACCCCTAGTTATCAACGGATTTGATTAGCCTTTACCAACTACCGTTTGAGTTGGGCTAGCCATACTATTTCCCTCAGCATGATGAGTTATTGATGAATTGATTTCCTCTCCCATTTGCCTTTAACAGCATTGGATAGTTAATTCATACTTTTACCCCTAGTATGATAGGGTTGGCGAGGAACTTGATTTTCTCTTCCCGCCGCTTTAACAGGTAGTTAATTTCATATTTTTACCCCCAGTATGATAGGGTTAGCGAGGAACTTGATCTCCTCTTCCCGCCGCTTTATCAACATTGGGCAATTTTTTTATAGCACTCAATTAGCCATACTAATGCTAGTAAAAGTAGCGGAAGCAACATGATATTTATCATCGTTAATATTTTCGGCATGCCCAGCCAAATCCAGCTGCTAGCCAATGAGGATGACTTTGTCACAGCTGTGATTCGGAGCGCACCCAAGGGGCTAGCTTGCAAGTGCGGGCTGTCCGTGCTTGGTGTCGATATTGGCTTCTCTACTGGTACAGGGATCGCTCTAGCAGGGAACTCATTGGTTCCTACCACTAAAGTTGTCATATTTGCGGAAACTTTCTTCTGTTCCTCTTTAAATGTGAGAATCCCGGCTTCTGTCAATGTCTGAATTCGGTTCTTAAGAGGATAGCAATTCTTAGTTGGGTGCCCGACATTCCGATGGTACAGGCAATAGTTAGGGTCGTTGGTTTTACCAGCGTCTTCCGGTTTTCCATTTTCCGAAAACTTCAACATACCCTTTCTAAGAAGGAGATGGAATAGAGTACATGTCTGCTCCGTCTTGAATGTATAAGTTCTATCTTGGCGAGGTCTATTTTGACCTGCATCTCTCGGATTCTGAGGTCTTGGTTTTGGATCTGCAACTGACGTCATCACAGCCTTCCCTTTATTTTTAGGATTCTGTGGATATTGCCTGTTATTTATAGAGTTTCTCGTGCTATGAGATTCCTCAATCCGGTGAATTATATCTTCAGCATGCTCTCCCTGCTTCAGCAGATCTTTTCAAGTTTTGGACTCTACAGCTCCCATTCTTATCAGCACGCCGGTCCTGAAAATATACTTGCAGGTTTCTATCAGGGTTTCCTGGGTCATACCGTGTCGACAATACACGGATTTTTCCCTGAAGCGTTCAATGTAACTCTTGACCGTTTCTTGTTCTCCTTGCTTTGTTGCAATGAGGGAATGAACCGATATTTCGGTATCATCCTCAAAGAAATGTGCGATAAATTGTTTCTCAATGTCAAACCAGGTATTGATAGTACCTGGGGGTAGCTGCATAAACTATGTGAAGGCAGGCCCTCGCAAGGTACTTGCAAATACCTTGGTCATTATGGGATCATTTCCCATCAGATGACCTGCTTGCGATAAGAAGTAATAGATGTGCTGACTGGGAGATCCTTTCCCGTCATATGGCTCCAACTTGAGCGGTTTATACTTTTCGGGATACGGTGCCAAATCCCATTCAGGCGGATATGGTCTTGAAACCCCCGATTCTTTCAATTCTTTCTTGTGCATTAATTCATCAAGTTGACTTTGTAACTTCTCTATTTCTCTTCATGTGGATCATGAAAAAAATAATTGTCCTCATCCTCATGTGTTGAGCGAGCTTTTTCTTCCTTATCTTCCTCGTTCAGTTTGTTGAACAAGGTTTCTTTTTCCTTCTTAGCGTTATCTTCAACAATCTTTTGAGTATTTTCGATCATTTTCGAGAGTATCATTTTAAGATCCTCAATTGTCTTTTGTTGCTCCCGAATCATCTTTTCTTGGGCTTAAAATCTTTGATCGATGTCGTCAGATTTATCCGCCATGTGTGATGCTGACTTTTGTAGCCGAGATGATGCAGAGGAACGAGGTGAAGCTATAGCCGAGTTATCGCTGTCGTCGTCATAAGAACCTTTTACAAGTTTCTTATAGTTTCAAGACGGGACAGCTCCTGACTTTAGTCGGGTGAAGTGATGAGGTTCTTCATCACTTGATTCTGAGTTATCATCTCTTTCAATGACTTTCTTACCCTTACCGACCATGTTGGAAGTTACAATTCTCCATTTTTCTCGGGGAGTAGCCTTTGTTTTCTTAGCAGGATTTGTGTCCGACTTATTTAATCGGTCAAACACCGATACCCTGTTCTTGCTGCAGCAACAATTATCGATTACAGCGGATACCACTGTCTTAAACTGCTGGCAGTGACAAGTCGATTCAGATTGAACTCGTTCTATACTTCTCTTCTTGGTCAAATACTCCCTGAGCTCAGTGACTTTAGTCATGGAATTGTGGGACCCATTCAACTGTTGAGAGGGTCCAGGAGCCCACTGAAGCTTCTTGAGATTACTGGAGTCCAATTCTGGTCCATTAGTGTGACGATCAGTCCTGATTTTGTATTCGGATTGATCTATGCGGAGCTGAGAGATAGCTTCGCATGTTAGAACGCGGAGCTGAGAATTAGCTTCGCGTTTTGTATCGCGGGGCTGAGAAATGCTCCGCGTTTTGCTACGCTAGCCTCGCATTTTACGCTGGCTTGACGTTCCTTCAGAAGTTTATCTTTTGCAATTTTAGCCCCACGTGGAAGAAAATTCTTGCACACTGGCTTACTCTTGCGATTAACGCAAGTTACAACTTCGCGTTTAGCGCGATTTTTTCGATTAACGACAATTTGCCAATCATCTTCGCGATTTACGCGGAGCTGAGGAATCTTGTGTTTATCGCAAGTACTACTGGCTTCGCATTTATCGATAAGCTCAGTATTAGCCTCGCGTGGAGAATCGCACGCTGGCTTTAAGAAAATTTTATCCTCGCGTTTATCGCGTGTGTCAAAAATCTTACGTTTATCGCAAGTTGAATTGGCTTCGCATTTATCGCTAAGTCTAGTAATAGCCTCGCGTGGAGAATCACACGCTGGTTTTAAGGAAATTTTATCCTCGCGTTTATCGCAGGTGTCAAAAATCTTGCGTTTATCGCAAGTTGAACTGGCTTCGCGTTTATCGCTAAGTCCAGTAATAGCCTCGCGAGGAGAATCACACGCTGGCTTGTCCTTGCGATTAACGCAACTTGTAGCTTTGCGTTTAACGCGATACCGACTGGTCTTGCGATTAACACAAGCAAATTCGCGAGGTGCTGTAGCCTCGCGTTCTGCTTCCTGAATAGCGTCGCGTTTAACGCGGGCTTTAAGCGCTTTTCGCCTAGCCCTCCGATTTCTGTTCCGGAGTTGGGTTTTGGTCAATCCAGTTTTCAAGACTTTTTCGGCAGTAGAAAGATCACCCCCTGCTAGGGTTTCCTGCCCAAATGACGGCTCTATGACTGCGATCTCCAAGGGTCCCCGTTTATCGGTGGATCCCCGATTACCCGATTTACGGTATGACTAGCATATCCACGTCGGATCTGATCCTCTCGACGTCAGATTGCGCCACGATCTCTTTTTCGATGAAAGAGACTTCTCCCACTGTGGTCGCCAGTTTGTTCGCAGCAGAAATCCTTCCATTGAATTCAACTTAGATTACAACAAAAGAGAACAAGAAAAGAACAAACGAGAGGATTTACAATTATCGCTCTCTTTTACAATAATATCGTGAGATCTATGTGGCGATGGGATCTAACTAATAGCTCCTTTGGACGATCTGACGACGGTGGTCTTCTTGCTCTTGATGAAGAAGATGCCGGCCGACTTTGGATCTTGTTCTTCTCTACTCTTCACGAATTCAAAGCTCTCACGCGTAACTCGAAATCTCTACGATGCTCGAAAAAGATTTCTAAGGATTGATGATTATCTATGAATTGATCTATTATTGATTCATGATCTCTAAAGTCTCCTCAAAGAGGGTATTTATAGACTTAGGATAATTTGAGAGTTTCTATCTAAATAGAATCTGTACTCATCAAGGATTCCAATCAAATATCTTAGTTTTGATTTAAATCTCTTAATTTAGAGTTCTGCTTGGTCTCTATTTGGGTATTTGGATAAGCCCTAATCATAATCTCAATCAATTTGAGATTCTGGTTATCTACTCACGCGGAGCTAATCGCATCAAAACGTGGAGCTAAGAGACCAGAACGCGGAGCTATTGATTAGCTCAGCGTTTTGCTCAAACGCAAGGCTAAAAATAGCCAAACGCGAAGTTACAGAGTAAGCTCCGCGTTCTGTTGTGGAAAACCACATTTTACTTGGAAATTTTCACTGCCAACACTCACATATATGAAGATTATAAATCTCGGGCAGCATGCTGAGAAGACTATCCGATTCAGCAAAGGTCCAGTTGCTGAGCCTAAAATGGTCCCTAACTATTGTTAGTTTGTTGGTTACCACTAGATATGCGTTTGGAAAGAGGCTTGCTAGTGGTATAGGTGTGCTTTATCTGTCAAGCCAAAAGGATACAGATTCTCCATCACCAAGTTTAAATGTCAACTCTGGCCAAAATATATCCTCCGCTTGCTTAACCCCTTTCCAAAATGAAGAAATATCTATAGAGTTATGGGGTTTTTCTCTCCATGTGTCCGTACGGGGCCATATTTTCTCATAAGAATGGACTCAGTTAAGCCATTGAGATTAGTAATGACTTTCCACCACCATTTACACAACAGAGAAAGATTGAAATTACAACAATTTAGAATCCCCAATCCCCCCTCTTCTTTCGATCTACAAATCTGACCCTAGGGGACCAGGTGATATTTTCTAGAATCGCTATACATCCCTTGCCAGAGACGCCTTCTGCGGATTTTATCAATCTTGTTTGTAACCCACTATGGGAGGTAAGCAATGGTCATACGATACATTAGTAGAGCCGATAGTACTGTATTAATCAGTATTATCCTGCCAGCTATCAATAAATACTTTCCTTTCCATCACTCAAATCTTTTCTCCATATGATCTATCAATGGGTTCCAATCACCTTTGGTCAATCTTCCTTGTTTCAGTGGAATTTCCAAGTGTTTCATAGGGAGAGTTCCATTTTTACATCCAAAAATGGCTCTTATCACATGTTCGGCAAGGTTTGGTCTACCCATATGGGAAATGCAACTATTGTGGAAATTTATACTGAGTCCTGACCATGTTTCAAAGCAGCAACGGACCCATTTCAATACCGCTGCTTGTTCGAGATCATAATTTCGAAGATAATAGAATCATCTATATATTGCAGATTGACAATCCTTTGTCAGGCAGAAGCTGGTAGGCCCTAAACTAGGTCCCTATTGTTGGGTCGGAGAATCATATTATTTAGTGTGACGGCCACCAATACAAATAGTGTAGGCGATAACGGATCTCCCTATCTAAGAAGTCATCTACAGACAATTTCTTTCCCAACTCTGTCATTTATGAGCAATTTGTCTTTAGCCGTTTTGCACCATATATCAATCCATCCCATCCAAAAGCTGCCAAAACCGTAGTGCTTCTCCAAGGATTTCCCACCAATCCTATCATATGCCTTTTCAAAATCAATTTTAAACTGATACTCGCTTTTATTTGTCTTTTTGCACTAGTGGTGTATCTCCTGAGTAGTTGTCATCCAGTCAATTAGTCTACAATAATTGAGATAAGAGATAAGAATTGTTTTGTTGGTGCACTAGTATGCAATAATTGAGATAATTTCTTTCCCAACTCTACAGACAATTTCTAATTGAGATAATTTCTTTCCCAACTCTACAGACTTCTTTCCCGTCTACAGACAATTTCTTTCCCAACTCTGCTATTTATAAGCAATTTGACCTTAGCCGTTTTGCACCATATGTCAATCCATCCCATCCAAAGGCTGCCAAAACCCTTAGTCTGTAGTGCTTCCCCAAGGCTTTTCCACCCAACCATATCGTATCCCTTTCAAAATCAATTTTTAGTAGATACCTGCTGTTATTTGTCTTCATGCACCAGTGGAGTACCTCCTGAGCAGTTGCTTTCCCGTAGATTAGTCTACAATAATTGAAATAAAAATAAAGATTGTTTTGTTTGTGCATTAGTATGCAATAATTGAGATAAGATAGAAACGAAATGAATAAAAAAAAGGAGAAAATTTATGAGATCAAACTCCTATAAAAATACCTTTCATGTAGATATTATAATGGAAATAAAAATTAGAGAAAACTTTCACCTAAAGTTTGTCAGCTGGTGCATCTCCAAGGGTTGTACATATCATATCAGCAAATAAGAAATAGAAAAGAAAATTGTCCCCTTATTGTTTGTCAAAAGATGGAATGTGCGTTGAGTTGCGTGACCTAGCTACTAATCTATGCTCTGCGTATTATTACTCCACAGAACGAAAGTGTTTTTTTTTTTTTCTTAAATAAAGAATTTAGTTGTTGCCCTCTCTCTATGTTGCACTAATTAATAAGTCATATCCAATGGGATGGTTCAAGCTCAATTTTGACTGTTTTTTTTTTTTTTTACCCTCGCTCAAAGATAGCTATTACATATTTTGTAGTGCGGAATTGGGAAGGGAGATTGCTATTTGTAGAGGCGAACAGACATGAAGCTTTGTCGGTTTTTGATATTGAAACTAAAACGACTTTAGTTGGTCTCAAAAGAAATTCAAAGGAGCTTTTTGGATCAAATCTTATTTTGGAGGGGGATTGCAAGGAACTGATATCTCTACTAGCTATTTCGACGAAGAAAGTTGAGTGTGCTCTGATTATGGAGTGTTTTCAACTATTTTCAAATTTCTTATCAGTTGAAGTTCGACACACTTGGAGGGAGGCTAATAAATGTGCACACTAGATTGTTAATAAAGCAGCAAAGAGTCATCAGAACTTTCAATTTTTATTTGCATCACCATTACCTCTTTTTGATTTGTTGAGAAAGGATTAGAGTAATTTCTTGTATGAAATAGATTAGTACGTAAATAAAAATTATTTGATTAGCAAAAAAAATGATAAGTCATAACAAAATAGAGTACAATAAAAATGGTTTTATACACAAGGAACCACAAAATAATATAAACATAAATCTAATGAAAGTAATAAAAAGTAAAAAAAAAAAAAAAAAAAAGGGAGGAAGGGGGATTTGTAGGAGCAAAACCAATGTCTTATGGTGTATGCTGCTCTGACCCTCCTAGCCTCCCTTCCCACGTGTATAGACTCGTCAGCTGCATCACTGTCAGGGTCCTTTAGTGACAGTGGAGAAATGGGGATGATGCGTCATCGTGTGAAGGTCCTTCTGATAGAAGGAGACATTCTTCGTCTGAAATTAAACCTATCGAGATGATAATGTTATATACAATATAATACAAACATACTTTAATAGAATGAATTCTCTCCACATGTACTTAGCAAATGACAGCTATCATGATTAGTTTGAAACCAAATATGTTCCCAGGAATCCAACCCCAGCTCCAAATATCATCCTGAATAGATATGTCTATGGTTAGTTTGGAAAGGACGACACATTTAAGCCATAATCGAATTGTGAACTCACATATTAACATGATATGTTATGTTGACTTTCCCAAGGATTTACAAAGTATGAATGTTAGGTCTTGACTAGCCTCTACTCTGTAATTTGGGCCAAGTAAGTATGATATTCTTAGAAACGAGTCATAGAAACATCATGACCATTATATGTATTTTATTTTCGATATATTTTGAGGAGAAGCCATGTAATGCCCCATACGGAAATTAGATAGTGGAATGCCAACATCATATTCGTTTAGGAATATGTTAAGTCTCTAGTATAATAGTATGAGTTAAAATAGTTTATAATTAGTCACGGATTCCTCCCCCCAAAAAAGCTACTTATGATTACTTTGTGGCTTTATAAGAATTATTATAAACTATTCTTTCTCTTATCTCACATCCAATGTGGGACTATTGAGTTATGTGTTATTACATTATTCTCTCTTTTTAGAATCAGACATCCTCGTCAGAGGGGCTCAGGCTCAGTAACACTAGGTGGCCCTTACTTCTGGCTGGCATCTGGCTCTTATACCATTTATAATGCCTCCCACCCAACTGCGCCTCTGGTAGAATAGTATGAATTAAAATAATTTATAATTACCTACAGATTCCTTCCGCAAAAAGCTAACTACAGTTACTTTGTGTATTCATATGAATCATTATAAACTATTCTTCCTCTTGTCTTGCATTCGACTTGAGATTATTGAGTTATGAATTTTGCAGGCCAATCCCTGCTCTCCATTGATATGATGACGGTACATGGATTTCACGGAGCTCTCCATTGATATAATAACAGTATGTGGATTTCACATAGAAGTGTCCTTTCTTATTCTATAATACCCTCTCTTTAAGGTGTCAAGAAGATATCTGTCAGTACTTTCTGCAGGTATCTAAGCTTTCTCTTTCCTCCCGTGAGGTGCAACTTTTGAGTGCCAACTTCCAACTGTTTCTACATCTATAATTAGAAACTGTAGCATCCTTATCACCGGCCAAGTGAAATACCTCGGGGTAAAGCACTTGAAGCGGTTCTTGATTGCATCCATAACAATATAATATTCCCCTTGCCCAGTTTAAATGTCATCCTTGGCCAAAAAAATACTTTCAATAAGCACCACTCCTTTTGGGAGTTTCTAAATGAGCACACTAATTTTCCTAGTTACTTTATTCGGGCTCAAAGTATTAAGTGGGCTTACTAGGAAAACTGGTGTGCTACTTTGGAAACTCCCCTTTTTTTAAAAACTTGACCGTGTGGAATAAGTTTTTGAATTTGGTGGGCCACGTGTCTGTGCTTGGACCATACTTAGAGGTTAATAAGCTCAAGCGAGTACCTTGAGGATGATTTATGATATGCAATAACCAATTGACGAGTAATGATATACTGAAGGTATGGATATGTAATGCGCCTAACCCTCCTTCAAGTTTAGCTTAGTAAACATGTTCCCAAGTACAACTAGATGGATTTTTTTTTTTTTTTTTTGGTCGGCCTCGCCTAGAGACTTTCTATAAGAACGTTTTTTTTTTTTTAATCCGATCTATTCTATCTACACCCATCTAGGACACGTCTTCTTCTATTTGCCGGCCTTACTCGAGAGTTTTACGAGAACCTCTCCACAAGAACGTTAAAGTGGAATTTTTTGCCGACCTCATTAAAGTTCTTTCCAGAGTTTCGATCCATCCATCTTTTCCAATTTTTACTATAAATAATATTTGCTGGGAAAAATAGCAAGAACATAAACTCACGAAAAAAAAGGATTTCTTTAATAAAAAAAGATTAATCTACACAAGCAACTACACTGCAATATTAATGTCAATTTCATCAATAGAAGAAACAAGAAACAGTTTCCACTTTTTAATGTTCTGGATGGCCAGCTGTATCTGGCAACAAGCCTAGTTGGGAGGATACCTTATTTTCGGCGGCGTGTCTTTAGTTCGAAAATAGAATATTATAGATGATGCTAAAATGTAAAAAATGATGGTAGAAGAAAGAACTGATCTCACGGACAGCTACAACAGGGAATTTCTAGATGGGCTCAGTTTTTTTTCTAGTGAGCCCACTTTTCCTAGTGAGCACACCCTCTCTTTTAAAAAGAGAGGATTTTTCTAGTGAGCACACCAAAATTCCTAATCTATCCTCCTCTCTCTCTCTCTCCGATTGATTTCTGCTGCTGTTGCTTCTTCTTCTTCTTCTTCATCGTCTTCTTCTTCTTCTTCATCGTCTTCTTCTTCATCTTTTTCTTCTTCTCAATTTCACTCTCTCTCTATTTTAGAGAAAAAACGGAAGCCGCCCCGCCGCTCCCCCCTCCCCCTCCCCCTCCCCCTCCCCCTCGCTCTCCCAAATCAGTAGGCCAATCCATCCAGACTAACGGTCCCGGATGGATGAGAGGATGAAAGAGAAGGTGAAGAAGGGACAGTTTTGACCATGAATTTTAATGGCAAAACAGTAAATAAATGGAAGATTTTAAATGGGCTCACTAAGAAAAAAAGCTGTGCCCATCTAGAAATTCCCCTACAGCACAGGGATGATGGAGCAATTGTGGAGATGCACAGGGTGAGGCCGGAAAATTTTGAAAAGACATCTAACATCCGGGAGTATATATCCTGCACGAGAGCCGTGCCTGTTCAGGAATATTATCATGGCCAACGTCACTGTCGGCCTGTCAATGTCAGGACCATCACCAAGTCTGTCATCATCAGCCAAAAAGGGGAACTTCTAAAGGGGCACGAGTTTTTTCCTAGTGAGCCCAGTTAATAACTTACCTATATAACAAGTTTTCCCTCTTAAAAAAAATCCCATTTTACCCTTCTTTAGTCCACATTCGGATGTGGATTTGTTCGGACTTACAGTCCGAACAAATCTGGACTGTTCGGACTGTAAGTCCGAACAGATGTTAACTGTTCGGACTTACAGTCCGAACAGGTCCAGATCTGTTCAGACTGTAAGTCCGAACAGTTCAGATATGTTTGGACTTTCAGTCCGAACATGGTCCCTTTGTTCGGACTGTCAGTCCGAACGGGCTCCCCTGTTCGGACTGACAGTCCGAATAGGGGCCTGATCCGAAATATACTCTGGACTCCTCACCCACTCTATAAGTTGTAATAAATTGATATATTATTAGTTAAACCAATTTAACGACACTTTACGAACTTATATTAAGCATTAATACATAGATACAATGATATGTCAACGATATATCGGTTAATGTATTAACGACCGATACAATGATATATGGATAATATACTAACAACTAATATATTAACAAATGATACACTGATATAATGACACTCCGATACACCAATACAATGATACTCCTGATATACCAATACATTGATACTCCTGATACACCCATATAATGATACAATGATACATAGATACACAGATAACCTGATACAACGATACGATACGTAATTCATTGATATAGTGAAGATTATGAACAAGATCCCATACAAATTAAACAATTACAAACATAATGTATATATTAGTCGAACAAAAAGCAAATAATTGGGTTCATTACATATAAAGACCATATATATCAAATTCTTCAATATGTTTGAAAGTAAACAATTACACCGGCCACATGAATTTCCTTACAACGATACATCAATACACAACTACTATAATCGAATCACTGTCTTCTTGTCTTCCTCGGGTGTTGACGTCTGCTTCTGGTTCGTGTCATTAAAGTCGTATCGGGTGCATCAGGAGTGGTTTCATATTGTCTTTGTTCCTCTGCTTGCTCTTCTGGTGGTTCTACTGGCTGAGTGCAACCAGTGACTAATACATCGAAGTGGATCTCGTTCCTGTATATATAATATAGTCATAACATATGCGCACACACAATAATTGGTTTATGGTTTTTAACGGGAAATAATTACCTCATCTTTTAAAACGAAGAAAGCAACGTGCGTCTTGAAACTCTTCAGTACTGATAAATCAACTGGACTGCGGTAATTTGACTCATGAAGATAATCTTGAGAGCCTCCTGCATCAATATTTTCTTCATCTGGTCTTGCACTTTCATTTCTTATCAAATTAGGAGTTTGTACGTTAAATTCAGGATCTACATCAACTTCGATTTCTCGCTCTCGTATCGAGCGACGGATTTGTGGTCGAAATGCTGCTTTCTTCCTCCTTAACGAGGCAGTTGGTCGTACGCGAGAAGATTCTGCCGGATCCATCTATGGAATACAAAGATATTTCATTTTTAGATGTTATTTTTCATAACACTAAGTTCTGTATATGTAAGTATGAACATACAAAGTAAAATTTGCTACAAATATCATTTTTTTGTCTAATTTTTTTCCCTGCAAGATAGTATAATATTAAATTTTAAAGACACTAAAACCGTATTTTGCAACTTAATCAACCATTAGGACAATACCATCAAAGTTCATAATTAACTAATAAATTTTAATACTAACGCTCATGATTATAAAAAATAACTAAATTTCGCATATTTTAAAATTGGAATTACAATATTAAATTTTCTTAATAATTACAATCTAAATATTAATAATTAAAATTAACAAAAAAATGTTACAACTAAACTTGCTACCTCATCCCCTTTTCCTCCTCCCAAACCCAACAAAATCACCAAACCCTAATATTCAAGAGTTGTTTAATCTAAAAATAATAAAAACTAAATTTTACAATAAATATTACTAAATTAGGAAAACTCATCTAGTAATGGCGGGAAGGCAGCGGCGGGAGAACAACGGCGGCGGCGACGGGACCTCGGCGGTGGCGACGGCGGAAGCTCGGCGTCGGCAGCGGAAGCTCGGCGGCGGCGGCGGCCTGCGGCAGCGGCGGGAGGGAGGTTTACGAATGGGAGAGAGAGAGAGAGAGAGAGAGAGAGAGAGAGAGAGAGAGATTCGAAGGAGAAATGAGGAGAGAAAGTATGGAGAGGATGAGTGGAAGTGGGAGAGGAAGAGTGAGTTTGGGTTAGGTTTGGAGGAGAAATGAGGAGAGAAGAGGAAGAGGAAGAGGAAGAGGAAGAGGAGAGGAGATATAGGGGAAGGATATTTTGGGAATATTATATGTGCTCACTAAGAAATTTCCCTTCTTATGAAAAATTTACTGGGCTCACTAGGAAATCTGGGCTCACTAGGAAAAAACTTGTGCCCCTTTAGAAGTTCCCGCCAAAAAGGACTGCGCGCGAAATAATAGGATGGTGTTGTCACTGCGTAATTGCGGGGTTGCATGGGATAAGGACACACTAACCACCTCTCCCTACTGCATTGTTGCGCAGCTGCCTGAGTCGGCACTAAGGTGGTTGGGACTGGGAAATTCTAAATGCGCACCGCATTTTACATGTGAGCACCACATACTATGTAGTAAAGTGATTTACAACATAGGGGGGAATGGTGCTCACTAGTAAAATTTGGTGCGCATTTAGAATTTCCCGTTGGGACTCGGCCATTTGTACAGGTAATAACCGAGCCCTCTCCAGTATTTTTTTTCCTCAACCCTGCTGGATTTACAAAACCTAACTACTACAGCAACAAAAGTAAAGCTTTTTGTCCCAGTAACTGGGGGCTATATGAAAAAAAGATAATCATGCTATATTGATCACATGAATAATCCTTCTCCAATCATTCCATTCAAGTAACATGTCTTCATTTAAACGTCTAGCATTCATATATTTTCATATCACCTATGATCATATTTTTTTGGAGTATTTACAGATTTGTCCCTGATATATTTATAAATTATAATTTAGTCCCTCAAATCTTCATATTTAGGATTTAGTCCTCTAAATCCTCTAAATTACTACAATTTAGTGCCTCTCCCTAACTTCCGTTAGCCCAGTTTAATTTTTGACCTGATTTTTCCATTTTACCCCTCATTATCCTCCTTCTCTCTTCCTCCTCTCTTCTCCTTTTATTCATTTTTCCTCTTCTGTTCTCCTTCCCTCTTCCTCCTCTCTTCTCCTTCTCTCTTCCTCTTCTCTTCTCCTTTTCTTTATTGGATTCATTGGTTTCCCTTCTTCTTCTCTTCTATCTCGCTATTCTTTCCCATTTTTCTTCATAGGGGTATTTAAGTCATTTCATTATTTAAAAAAAGTAAAAATTAAATTCTGCCGTTTATTTGGACGGAAAAACTAACGGAGAGACTAAATTGTAGTAACTTAGAGGATTTGGGGATTAAATCCTAAATATGAAGATTTGGGGGACTAAATCATAATTTATAAAGATTTAAGGGACAAACCTGTAAATACCCCTTTTTTTTCCTTCACCTTTTTAATTTGTCCTACGTTAATAAATTTTACTCGTCAAACTAGAGCATTTGTACATCTACATCCATCATAGGCGATTTTTTTTTACATATTCTCTTTAATAGATACTACGCCTACCTTAACATGAATATCCTCATTTCTCACTTTATCTAACTGTATATCTAATGAAATATAAATATCTCTATTACACTTATCTTCTGCGAATAACATCTTTTTATAACTCAGCATTCCGAGCCATATAAACTGCTCTAATAATAGTACTATAAAAAATTTTATTCTACCTTAACGGAATTTAACAGTCGCATGAAACTTTTATTATACTACTTCATTTTAATCAGTTAGTTTGAATTTTATGATTAACATGTGGATGAGCATTAGCTAGGAGCACTCCGGAAGCCTCAGGAGCCCAAGTACAACTGATTTGCCCACTTGTAACCGCTTTACATCATTGGAATGCTCCGTTGGGCCAACTCAGGAAGCCCAGTGGGCCTACCATCCTCCATGGTAAATCAGACCCAAATCAATGCCATCTCTGCAGGCCATAAAAAGGAAGTTTCCTTCACTGCACTGCCCTTGAGGGGGAATCGAGTGCCCTTGCGGCAACGGAGTGTTATAACTATCGATTGGAAAAGTTTTTATTTTAAATAACATATCGATTGGAAAAGTTTGATTGATACGTGTTGGTTGGTAAAGTTTGGTGTCAAAAGATTGGGTATGAGCTTGGCTTTAACCTATTGTTTTAACTTCTCAATAGAACTTTTTATTTCAAATCACCGAGGGATTTAATGTGTAAGTAGTACATTACTTTCCAAGTAATTGTTAGGGCATCCTGCTCATAAACATTAGATAAGTTTATAGCCTGCATTTGGCCGGAGAACACACTGAGAAAATTTGAATTCTCAGAAATTTCAGTCAACTTTGTTCTCTCCCATCTCAACATTAATGTTCTTTTTTTTCCTCAAAAAAACATTAATGTTCTTTTTAACTTAGCTTGACATATTCCTGATTTCTATATGTTATTTATGATATCTCCCAATGGACATGCATATTAACGGAGGAGGAACAACGTGAAATTAACATCGAACAACGTAAAAATAACATTAAAACAATATTGGAACAATGCAAAAACAATATCAAAGCAACATCGAAACAACATAAAAATAGCGTTGAAACAATGCGAAACAACGTAAAAACAGCATGAAAACCGCGTGAAAAAAACGTCGAAATAGCGTGAAAGTAATTCGAAACAATGTCGAAAAGTGTGGAAACAACATTTAAAAAGTGTCAAAATTGCATGAAAACAGTATCGAAATAGTGTAAAAACAATATTGAAACAACGTGAAAACAACACAACATTGAAATACTGTAAAATGTGAAAACCGCATTGAAACCACGTGAAAACAGTATCGAAACAATGTGAGAATATTGAAACAGCGTGAAAATATCATCTAAAAGCATGAAAACAGTATCGAAACAACATGAATACGTCGAAACAGTGTGAAAACAGTGTCGAAACAATGTCTAAACAACATGAAAATAGGGTCGAAATAACGTGTAAATAGCATCGAAACAGTGTGAAAACAACACCACGATAGCATGAAAACAATATCGAAACATCATGAAAAAAGTATCAAAACAATATGAAAATAACATCAAAATAGCATGAAGCAAATCAAAAAAGAGTTGTAACTTCTCCGTTGTGACTGCAAATAGACTGCGTTTCCATCAACACTAAGTCATCTTGAGAATTGTCTCTGACAAACTAGATTTAGCTACGGCTCAATTGTGCTCAATGACAGACCGGTGCAACAAATTTGCTCTATTCTCTATTTGAGTCTTCTGTAATAAAGATATTCAATTCTCGCTAGAAGTACATAATATAATATTGTTTGGTTGTAGTCATTGTTCTTTAATCTTACAATAATCAGGCATGCTAGACAGTGTTGGATAACACTAATACTAGACTCACCATCTTTTGTACGTTTTATATTGCTTTCATTTTGAGCTTAAATCCAGTGTTTTATTAATCAGAAGTTAACAAAACAAAGTCTACATAACAATAACACATAAGTGATAAAACTCTCCAACTAGACGATCACCAAGTCAAAGCAAAAGAAGACACAAAAATACAACAGAATCACCCAGAAAATGTGATGGGCTCATAGAGAATAACGTGAAGTCCACACCCTGCCTGTGTCTCGAAGATTTGAATCCTTGCTTCCTCTGCTGTATTGGCCATAGGGTGAAGGCATGGCGAGACGTCCAATCTCCTACGAGGGTCACTACTGGGTGGTCTCAAAGAACCATGCTACTCGAACATCACCTGCCAGAAATGAGATAAGATGGGTTATTTGAAAGCAACATTTGCCATATTTTTAGTAGAATTATTGAATATTCTGTTATTTTTTTCTGTCCTAACAACTCAGAAAATCACAGACAATATGATATGTTGCAACTGGGATCCCCTCTCCCCACTACTACCCCGTCCTTGTTGATTCAAAAAAGTGAGATCAACATACATTGGTAAGCTTACACCTTACACCTTGTATATCAAAACAACACCAAATCTCCTTAGTCCAAGAGCGCACAACGAAAAGGTGATGAACCAACTCACAATCTGTCTAGCATAGATGAAAAAGGTTTTAGCATTGCCAACTCCTTCTCTGAAGATTGTCTTAAGTAAGGATTGCAACACGTGGTGCAAGCCATAGGAAATCCTGGATCTTAGAAGGTGTTCTCGTTTTCCAAATATGTGTAGCTCTAGGACAGCGGACCCTATTAATTGTTCATATGTAAGAGTATAGTCCCACATCGGATAGAACAAAGAAACTCTATGGGTTCAAATACAAGTTGGAGTCTTGACCTAGCAGCTTAAGTTTTTGGGTCAAACTGTACATTCTCTCCAATAATTGGTATCAGACTTCCGATTGGACCCGAGACGAATTTAAAATTCTATATATACTGAGACTTTAAAGAGCCAGATTCATGCTAGAGCCAAGATGGCTTGTCAAAACCCAGCCCAAGGTGAACTCCGGCTAGCACTTCATTGAGTTGTTCAATTCTCAAGCAAAAGGACACTTCCTCAGAAATGAGAAATCTCTCATCCCAAAGTCTCTACCATGGAAGCCTTCCAATTTGTCAGAGGTTCGGAACATGCCCATAAGCGGTGGTTAGTCTCCCATTTATCATTCCAGCAGCTAATCTTCGTCGACTGATCAGTCAAGTATAAGTTACAACCTTCTAGATAACTCCTTATATGGTACTCTTAGAAGCCGAGAGCTTGGTGGACTTCTTGTGCACATTCAACCGCGATCTATGGTGCACACTGTGTTTCCCAAATAATTTTCCAAATAATTTTCTTCATAACATCAAGATGAGAAATCTCTCATCCCAAAGTCTCTACCATGGAAGCCTTCCTATTTGTCAGAGGTTCGGAACATGCCCATAAGCGGTGGCTAGTCTCCCATCTATCATTCTAGCAGCTAATCTTCGTCGACTGATCAGTCAAGTATAAGTTACAACCTTCTAGATAACTCCTTATATGGTACTCTTAGAAGCCGAGAGCTTGGTGGACTTCTTGTGCACATTCAACCGCGATCTATGGTGCACACTGTGTTTCCCAAATAATTTTCCAAATAATTTTCTTCATAACATCAAGATGCAACACTCAAAGGACACTTCCATGAAAATATTTTAAATCTTACCCATTCCAAAAGGTGAAAGTGAAAAAAAAAAAATAAAAAAAATAGGAGTACCTTCCAAAAACTAGGCTCAACAGGGTTGTCGTTTCTCCCACAGAAAGAAGCTTCCCTTTCTGCCTTCGAGTCTCTCGTTAAATTTCCGTTTTTTTTTTTTTTTTTTTTTAATATTAAGACCAAGATGGTCCTCCCTTTCAGACAACCAACTCTCAAGGGGATCCCAAGGTATTTGATAAGGAAGCCCTCCTAGGGAAGCCAAATATCCTCCCAATAATGATATTTGTGACGTCTGAATCCTTGAAGATCAACTGGTTTTTGTGAAAGTTGACTTTCAGTCCAGACCAAAGTTTAAACGAGTGCAACACTCAGCTGGTAACAATTGCTTGGTCAATGCCGTTCCACCCAAATAAGAGGGCGTCATCTATATACCGAAGTATTGCAATAGAATTCTTCTTAGAAGCATTTAGGGCCGAAACGAGGCCAGTCTCAACCGCTTGAATGGATAGAGCACCAAGGCCATCCGCAACCAAGATGAAAATAAGCAATGATAGAGGGTCCCCCTGCCTTAACTCTCTCCTACACAAAGAGATCCGATTACTCTATTGTGGGCTAAAAACCCTTTTATAACATTTCCATGATGCAATTCCAGTTTAACTCCTCGAAATCCAATTTAAGAAGATATAAGCTTTATTTGTTATTTTTCCTGTTTGGTGAATAACTTTTTGAGCGATAGCAATACCATCTAGGATACACGTCCTGCAATAAAACTATATTGTTGTTCACCAATCATGTTCTGGAGTATAGGTCTCAATCTCTTCGCTGGGACATTAGAGATTATTTGGATTTAGCTGTTGCCGAGCGTCTCCGCACCCTCGTGCTTGGGAGCGAGAGTGATATTGGAATAGTAGAGATAATCTAGACGTGTTGTGCCCTCCTCCAACTCCTTTAGGAGACCCAAGAAATCCAATCTCACCATGTTCCATAAACACCTCAAAAAGAAAATAGGGAACTCATCTAGCCAGCCTCGGAGCTTTGTTTGCTCCAAGACTCCAAATAGCATTTTTTTTTTTTTTTTTTTTGTCCTCCGAGAAGTTAACCTCTAGCGTTCCCAGCTCAGGATTTGCACCCCAGAGCTATGCATGTGGGGCTACGTGATCAGTAAGTAGTAGTTAAGAGTCTTGAAATGACTATCAAATTTCAACTTAAGACATGATTCCTCCATAGTCATTTGGCCCCCTTCCTCACTAACAGTGTAGATCCTTTTTGTTTCTTCTTCTCGCATTAACCATTTTATAAAAGAAAACTGTGATTTTATCTCCTTCAAATGGCCAAGTGACTCTCGATCGCTGTTTCACATTATTTCTTCCAGAGTACATAACATCTCCTGAATGTTTTGTTTTGCCTGTTGAAGTTGATCTAATCTGGTGGGAGCAAGTGGGGGCAATCACCAGAGGCAAACCAACTTGGGTTTGGGACTGCAAAGGAAGATATATGGTGAAAGCTTGCTATAAGATAATCAACACCAGAGGCATGGATAATAAGTTATTAAACAAGATGTGGAAAATAAAAGCCCCACCAAAAATTCCTTTTCTTTTTTTTTTTAATGGCTAGCTCAGAGAAATGCTACACTCACATGAGATAATCTTAAAAAAAAAAAAAAAAAAAAGGATGGACAGGCTCTAATATGTGTTGTTTGTGTAGATAGAAGGAGGAAACGGTTGAACATATCTTTGTTACATGCACTTACACCAAACAAATATAAGACTTATGAATAACAAGGGAAATAATGTATAATAATATAAGAGAAATATGTGAATAAATTAAAGCTGCCAAAAATAAAACGGACAGACATAAAGAGTACACCAGTTCATGCATATGGAAAATTTGGTTGGAAAGAAATAATAAAATATTTAACAGCAAAAGTAACACTACCATATTTATTGTCTTATTTGTATACTATAATGATTTACTAATGTCTAAAGAGATAGATGTGCAAGCTGCAGGAACATTTTCCACCCCTAAAGCACGAAGAGATTCATGCCGTCGATTGGACTTACTACAAGAAGAGGGGGTAGAGGTGGAGGATACCGCAAACACGTGAGACATGGATGCGTGCACCATGGGGAGAGAAGAAATGACTAGACAGTCAATACTTAGGAGGAGCCTTGTATTCCATTGAATTGATGTAACTGTTTAAACATAACTTAGTATTTTAGTAATATTAGTAGCTCTCTTATAAGAGAGCCATATGTATATGTAATATGAACTATTAATTTCATTATCTCTTATTAATGAAACACGAGGGAAGCATAGCCCACCGTTATCTCAAAAAAAAAAAAAAGTGGGTGGCAATTTCCTTCGCATTCTCCACTCTCCATGATAGCAATCTCCTTCAACTTGTTTTTCTTCTGAGACATGATATTCTCAAATATCCTTCTGCCGGCCATTTGACCGAGCTTTGTTGAGTCCCATTCTATCGTGACAGAGAAAAGTTTGTATATATATCTCAAAAGGAAAAGAGAAATGAATATAGAGAAAAAAAAAATTGTTCTAATTTGAATGATATAGTGCATCTTTTCAGATAAATAAGAATCTCCAAACACCCCATAAAATATGTTCGAAAAAGATAAGCAAAATATTCAAACGAATAAATTTCTACACACATGATCTCCTCATGGAAAGTGCCAATAATAATAATAATAATAACGATTCTACACGTATAACATTGTTAAAATATAAAAGATTTATGACAAGTACAGAGGCATCTATTTAACTTATATCCTTCAAATACTCCTTTATGACAATAAAAAGATGTCTCCATTCCCATGGTTGATTAAGCATATTATTGTTACCGATGGAGGATATTTTATACTTACGAATATTGATAGTTCTACTCTAACCTCTATGGGCTAGTTTTTTACTCCTTTAAACCAACTTTATTGTGCTACAGTAAGTAATATATTTCAGAAGCATGATCCTTGACCGTTAACGGATGGAAATGGGATACCTCTTCTCCACATGACATTTTCCTCTCTGGGATATTTCCGAGAGATGGTGACAGCCTCAAACGTTTAAGTTGCTTGCACTTCTAAGGTCCAAGAAGAGGGATTCTCATGAATATATTGAAGTTATTTGATTATTATAGCAAAGTATTAGATTCTTTAGCATACCAAACTTAGTGAATTAGCACTTAGGCTTCTAATCGCATCAAATCACTACTCTTTTGGGAATTTATTCCCAAAATTCAAATGTTTACGGCATCGATAACCACTCATTGAGTACTTCCCAAGCCTAAAAACTGGCCTCTTGCTAAGTTTAGATGAAGAACGGTTAAACTTTTTAGTGCTAATATGCTTCGTTCACAGTATGTCCTAATGGCAGTCATTGTAACACAGTGCCAGAGTTGAGTTGAGCAGATTCAGGTGGGAAATGGCATGCAAACTTTTGATGAAAATTGCATCAAGTCGCAGAAGTAGTCATTGTCAAGAAAATTCTACAAAGCATTTTTGCGACCTTTATTATGGTTATCGGATCCTTCTTCTTATGATCAGTCAGCTATGGTGCAGGAGGCTCCACAAAGAACTGAACGTCTATGTGAAGCTGTTGATGTGCTATAATTCCTTACAGGTGAAATATGGATAAGCAAAGAGATTGAAATGAATCTAACGACTGTTGTCTACTAGGGAAACTGAATCATGCAGTTTTAGTACATGTAATCTAAAATGCTTCTACAGTAAGAGAATAAAATATGAGTCCTTTTTTTTTTTTTTTTTTTTTTTAAGAGCAAGACGGCCGGCTAAGTGTCCTATGCATTCCATTAGCGATAATTAATATAACAGTACAAATATAAAGTGTTTCTTACAAGTAGTTCCTACAAAGATAATAAGCTTGCTTACGCTGTTGCATGAACGCACTACAAAATAGAGAAAGCCAGCCATCACTTGTCAAAAATATGAGAGTTTTCGTTTCTTAAAAAAATACTATAACTTTTTCCTGCAAGGAGATGCATCAAATATTAGGAAACGATAATGAAATTTGTAATCGGGGGTGTTCATGAGGTGATCGAAGGGGTGCTGATGCGAAGTGGTGGGCCATAGTAGTTGGGCAAGATAGCCTTGGGCTCGCGAGGGATGTAGAGATGCACGAAGTGAGAGTGCTGGGGGGTTATGACAGCAGTGAACAGCCATGGAGAGATTGCAATGACACCAGATTATGCAAGCGCACATGTACTCCATCGGACATGTTACTAGACAGGACTACAACATAGAAGGATACATCGGGTGTCATCGGAGCAGTGAGCTGGACAACGAGTCGAGGTGAAGAGATCAATATATGTACTCTTCGCATGTATTTGACATTTGTTTTGTCAATTGTAACTTCTTATAGTGTGTTCGTTTTTATTTTGTTTTTGTTTTTATTTTATATTTTGGAGAATATTCTATTATTATCTTTTTAATGGAATGCTGAAGGTTACGTTTCATAGTTTTATCCGAAAAAATAATCTATATTGTTCTGTTACTCACTGATTCTAGATTCAAGGCAGCGCAATTTACCTACAGTAAAATTCCACAGGTTCTCGTTGGTAGAAGCCAATAGTTGGATAGAATATTGAGATTATTGTAGGTAATTAGTTTACACAGAGAAAAAAATGTGACTATTATAGTCTTGTAGCCACTCTTATTGTGAAACCCTGTCTTTGATGAAATTTGGTATTAATTCCATCATTTGCTGTTCAAAAGTTCGTTCCCTCATTGTATATATAAATTATAGGGTTAATTGCTATAGTTATCCATGACTAGTGGTTATGTACCACTAATATCTCATAAAAAAAAATTTAGGAATTGACACCGATAGAAATATATGTGCAACAAAAAATAACAAATTTTATTGCACTTATACTCTCTCTCAGTGTATCTCTTGTGAAATTTTATAAGGAAGTATTAGTGATAAACTCTCAATAGTTTTGGATGATATTTGATTTTATCCTAATTAAAAAAAATCAATAAATAAGTTATCTGAGAATCTACTTATATTCCTCTATCTTTTGATGGTGATCTGCAAAATAAAAAACTATACCATAAATATATTCAAATGGATGTCATAGTGCAAGTAAACAATAAATTTTTTTTTTTTTTGACGATGTAAACAATAAAAATTTGATGCCAACTTAAGTAGCATTGCGAAAGAAAATCTCAAAAACTTGTTTGATATATGAAGTCAACAAAGAGAAAATAGAAGGTGACGTACAAGCAACCTATACAACGCCTCATAAGAAATAAATGTTGGGATTTTTTTTTTTTTTTTCCCTCCCAGTACTTATTTACTTGTAACAAACACGAACAAGAACAAGAAGCAGAAAAGCTTAATGAATGATACCAACAGAAGTCCTAAGAACAGCAATTTAAACCATGATCGCTTGTCGCTCTGGATCAGTGAACCGAGTCTCATGGAACTTGGCAATGAAGGCAGTCGCTTTGCGATCAACATCCGGTTCACCAATCCGCCCTGGGCGATCCTCATCGCTCCGCCTGATCTTTGTTGTGTACCTTGGCTCCCAGTCGCCCTCGTCGTCCTTGTCGCTAGACTTTGTTGACATGCAGAATGAAGAATGACCACCTCCCATCTCTACCTCCCTTGTAGCTCTCTTTTGGTGCTCTTTGTTTGGTGAACCAACTTAGCGGTACAAATGAATATATAGGCGAAGGAACCAGGGAATTCAAGCTCGATTCCAACTATTTTGATGGTCAATATTGGTAGACTTGATGTTCGGAAGAAAAGGGTGGTGGAGATATTATGGGTTGAGTTCAAAAAGGACACATAATTTACAGTCCAATGCTCGTGGACATGACCTAGCTTGACTCGTCTGCTCCAACCATTACGCTGCATCTAGAACTCCTTTTATGCCTTTAGGACCAACTTGGTCCATCGGTCGATTGAGCGAGTCATTGGGCAATTTGCATCTCAAGGTCTAGGTCGCCAGAAGCTACGATCGTTTGATTGGTCTAGATGCCTCCACTGGCTAATAAAATTGGTTAACTAACAAGGACAGATTTAGTTCAGCTCAACTACAATCTGAGCTAATTTCGACTAGAGTATATTACTGATACCTGTGGCAAATTTTCCCTTTTACTATTGAAGATGCATTTCAACGGTCACATAAATGGAGATAACTGTCGTTTAAATGCATCTTCAATAGTAAATGGGGTATTTCCAAGAGTGCTCCTTAAATCTTTATAAATTATGATTTAGTCCCCCAAATCTTCATATTTAGAATTTAGTCCCCCAAATTCTCTAAGTTACTACAAATTAATCTCTCCGTTAGTTTTTCCGTCCAAATAAAAGGCAGAATTTAATTTTTACTTTTTTCAAATAATGAAATGACTTGAATACCCCTATGAAGAAAAATGGGGAAGAATAGAGAGATAGAAGAGAAGAAGAAGAGGGGAAGCCAATGAACGCAATGAAGATAAGAAGAAGAGAGGAGGAAGAGAGAAGGAGAAGAGAGGAGGAAGAGGGAAGGAAAAGAGAGAAGGAAAAGGGAAAAAAGAATTAAGAAGGGGTAAAATGAGAAAATCAGGTCAAAAAATAAACTGGGCTAACGGAAGTTAGGAAGGAGGATTAAATTGTAGTAACTTAAAGGATTTAAGAACTAAATTCTAAATATGAAGATTTTGGGACTAAATTATAATTTATAAAAATGTAAGGGACAAATCTGTAAATACCTCTACTTTTTAATGCATAACGCTGCATAATGAAAAATTAAAATAAGAGAGAATTAGTCAAAAGAGCACCCATAGTAATGCAAGCTGTTCTCCATCTAAATTAGATGCCCCATACCCAAGTAATACTTTAACCAATATAGTTGAGGCCGTTGTTTAGTATGCACGCCAACTCAAATAGAATGCACGAAATCATTCACAAGAGATCTTCGAGTTATTTGTTTATTCTCTAGTCAATCACATTTAGTATAGTTTAATGTGCAGATTCTTATTCATGAAGTGTGCTTTAGTTGTTGGTGTTCCTTTTAGGTATTAGAATTTGACTAGCACATCTAATGAAGAGAATTCACATAACAGAAAAAATATAGATTAAGGAGATGCAGCGATTGGTAAGGAAAATTAACTAGAATTTGTTGATTAATTAACATATTTGGAACTGAATCCCTACCTAATTAATGTGCTTTTGTTCCAAAAGTGCATGATAGCATGTTTATGCTTTTTCTACTGACGATCAATATTAAAACAAATTACAAGTTTTTAACATCCTCTGGTGATTAAATTATCTTGGTGATCTTTTTGGTTCGACAGTGGCTTTGTCTCGATTCAGTAATATTTACTGTCAATCGTAAGTAGTACTACTGCTACAGTTTGCTTCTAGAGTAAAAAAATAACTAAATGAATATATGTACGCTATCTAATTTTCAGTTTCTGGACAAATAGATGACGGAGAGCATCTCAAATTGAACATTCTGCATTTTATTTTAATTTTTTCCTTGTTTTTTCACATGAAAGAGAAATAAATCCAATCATCTGCAAATAATTTAATCAAATTTAATAAATTAGTTCTTGTGAAACGATTTGGGATCTATCGACAACGTTTAGCTCAACCACCCATGGTTTATTGAGAATAAAAACATGCTGTACTGTATTGCTACAGGCTTCTAATAGCACTAGTCTTACTATTCTACTTACGTAACGTACCTCTTGTCAATATTTCGTTAAATTCTATTTAATAGAGTATGGGAGATTACCTACTGTTTAAGCTAAAATAAAAACATACCTCTTACCAAGGTTTTATTGTCACATTAATTCAAGCCTAATTTTTCTAATAGAGGGTTTTATTCCCAAAAGAGACTCCTGTGGTTGCACCTATTCCAAGTGTCTATGGCAAATGCGAACGGAATTATGAATCCTATTAATTACTATGTACTATTAGTTATTGCGAATCTGAAGCAGAAAGTTTGGGAGCCGAACATGAGATGACTGGGGAGAACATTGAGCCCCTAAAAGTTATAGGACAAGAAGTTACATAACTGGTAGTGTCTACAGATGTTGAAGGCCGATAGTTTAGATACATATTTATACATCTAGATTAATTATAGATATCTCTACTTTTGGAGATGGGTAAAAAATAAATGCCTCTAAAAAATGCCTTCACGCTGTAGCGAAAGACTAATGGAATTAAGAGGGGGAAGGATGATGTTTTAGGGATCTACTACTACCACTAGAAATGTTAAGTCGGTCATATCGGTCAGAGATCAGATTTTCTGATCGGATCTGAGAATAGAATGCTCTAATTATCGTCGGAAAATTTTTCTGACCGAACTCTGATCGATTTTGGTCAAAGTCGGGCGAAGTCGCCGGAGTCAGAGGTGAAGTTTGTCTTTGGACGATCAGTTGGTCGATAGGTCGAAAATCGAAGTTCTCTGATTGGATTCGAAGATAGATGATTCTGATCACTGTCGGGAAAATTTTCCAACCGAACTCCGACCACATTCGGTCGGAGTTAGACGAAGCCGTCGGAATCGGCGATCGTGTTCACATTACCTACTATAGCGTCAATTCGAACGAAAAATATTGGATCTCCTCGTTTAGTTGTGCTTCTTATTTTTAATCTTATGTCTGAATTTCATTTAACTCGTCTTGCCTTTATTTGCGGTTTTAACATAGGAGATAGTTATGAGGAACAAACTCACAATTTAATTGATTTTCGAAAGCTTAATATAGGGTCTAAGCTTTTTAGTGGGGCCCAACGGGAGATTGAGCTTCGTTGGCCTATCGCTAGGAGTTCATAAATTTCTCTTGTGAATTATATACTATGGAATGTAAGGGGCTTAGAAAGTGGAGTTAAAAGGAGGATGGTTCCAGAGGTTACTTGTAGCCATCTACCTGACATTATCTCTAATGTGAAATTTATTCTACATAGGTGTTGTACCACTTAGTTGGCCGCCCCCTCAGGATCTCAGACGTTTTACAATTCTCACTTAATTTGTATTTAGCGAACTAAGAAAAAAAAAAAAAAAAAAAAAGATAATTTTTGGCTTGAACTTGCTCACCGGTACGGTTTTCGACTTAGATTGGACAGATCGTCCACGATCTGAATAAAACTCCTCTATACAGGGGAGTGAAACAGATATGACCAAAAGGATTACAACTGCGATAGATTGGAATCTATGGCTAGAAAGAAATAGAAGAAACTTTTGTGACATTACTTATAGTTTGGATCACTGCATCTATAACATTACTAATGACGTGTTTTTGTGGACAATAGCGTTTGAAGATGTAAGGACGACCTCTCGCATCTCGACCCCCAAGACCACTGCGGTGGACATTCCGAGATCCGCAAAAGGTACATCAACTGTAGACGTCGATACAGTCATGGCCATCGAAGAAAACTTGGATTGTGAAGAATAGGGTCTACGAACCAGCGGCAGGACCTACTAATCGTCCCTTTCTATGTAGCTTGTGACTTATAGTAGAGTATGATGTAACCCATTTTGCTCACGGAGAGATATATGTACTCTTTTTACTTTTTTTTCTTTTTCCACTTCTTACTTTGTAGTTCTGTTAAAATCCTTTTAATGGAACGCGGGAGGCACTAGCTCACCGTTTTTTATCAAAAAAAAAAAAAAATATAGTTTTTGGTAGATAGTTAAATATCTAATAAGTGAAATCTAAGATGGTATAGTCCACTAGGCTAAAAATATAACTATAATTCTCTTTCTTTTCCCATTCTTTTTATTATGAATAATCACGAAACATAATAAAAGTATGATATTTTAATTTTATATCAATTTATAATTATTCCTAAGTATAAAATATTAAGAGAGTAAACTCAAGTATAAATAATAAAAAACAACAAGAGTCATTGACTTAAATCCAATCATGTAAAATACTAATTTGTAAAACTAAATTATCAACTCCAAACCTTTAGGAAACATAGGCTTTCAAAAATTCTTAAATTTAATCTATCAAACTTGGAGATTTACGAATTGATTTCTTCAATTTAATTTACTAAATAATCATCAAATTAACCATGCAGAGAAGATAAGATTCACAATTTAATATCTAAAACTCCTACTTCATTTACATTTTTTATCCCAAGAAATTTAGTTAGTCATGTCTAGAAAGCATATAAAAACCATATTAATCATGAAAGTAATAAAATTCTAATTTAAAAATAAAAAAAATAGCTAAGCAAGAGAGAATAGTTGAAGAAGGAAAGATCAACAAAAGGAAAGAGATATGCCGGAAGTTTCCTAAGGAGCACACCAATTTTCCTAATGAGTCCATTCTCTAATTGAAAGGCCAAACGAAAAAGAACTATTTAGTGGGCTCCCAGATACGGCAGCTGTAAACTCTTGCAAGTAAATCCTCCAAATTTTATTTAATTAATCATGTAAGATTGTTTGCAAAAGAAATACTCCAAATTTTATTTAATTAATCAAGCATAGGATTGTTTACGAAAGAAATACTTCAAATTTTATTTAATTAAAGAAAATACAACTCCTATTTCTAGTACAGAGATGTTAGTTCGTATCTAACAACTCTATAATAATCCTTAGAGAAAAGTCGACTGCTGACTCAGCCAATTGACTACCAGGACAGTGGCATTGACTTCAGATAGCGGTGATCTATTATTAAAAAGACTCCAAATCCGCATTGAAGTCGACTTGCAAAAATTGACCTACAATTTAACCAAGTCAAACTGCTACTTAGTGATGTTGATTGCCACGTAGCAGCCAAAGCTTTGAGTTTGGAACTGAGCTTTTTATCACTAGATATCTGGTCTTGTTGCTAACTCCTTGTCTGATCTAAACTCCACTTTTCCTGTTACGTTTTAAAACAGATCAGATGGATTATTAAATCTATATGAATCTCAGTTTGCGAATTTTCTTTTGCCGATGTGGGTGTATCTTTGCTTCAGTTATCAGCAATTTGAAAACACTTTAACACATATCCTAGCAGTACTTAATCATATATAAAAATTAATAAATACAGAATATAAATATACAAAATATGACACTTATTAATTTCGTAAAATATGAGAAATAGTTGATAGATGTTCTCAGAAAAAAAAAAAAAAATTAGGTTTTCAATTCTTCTTAGATGCTTTTTGTAATTAGATAGGTGTTCTTAGAAGCATTTAGATATGCTTTCGTTCGGATTTTGGATGCGAGAAAGATAAATAGATTGAATTTGGGTCTGTTATTGATAATAGGCACATACACGATACAATTTTTAGTTTATACTATTTAAAATTTTGAATTAAAATTAGATTTTTATTTTTTAATTTAAATTTTTGAATATACGCATGTCAAAAACTTTACATCTCAATATGAGTCCGGCCTATTTCAGTCCCCATTCGCTAATAAATTTGCAGTTTGGGCCGAACTTAAAACCCAACAACATGTGTGGTTCTGTGCAAATACAATGTTAAGCCAGTTGGGCTGATAAGCAATCCGTCCGTTCAAATTTAAATGGACGGACAGATCTAAATGTGTATCCGTGCACTGTCCCTGTATTATCCTCTTGTTCGTGTACTTTCCAACTCTATTCATCTCTCCATCTCCTTTATCCAAAGGAGGAGCAGTGAAATTTAGTCTGATCGTCTAAATTTTTCAAAAAAAAAAAAAAAAAAAAAAAGAAAGAAAGAAAAAAAGAAAAGAAAAAAAACATACCCAGCTAGGGTTTGTTTTGGTCTCTCCCATGGCTGCTGCTCCTAACTCCGGGATTCCCAAGGTCAGTCCCCTAACCGTAACCCTAGCCCTGGCCCTAACCTGAATTCTGATGAGCCAATTTCCTTCGGCTATTTTGCGTTTTGTATTTTCATTTTCATCTCTAATTTGGTTGAATCTTTGATGATTCTTAAGGGTTAATTTAGAAGATTTAGAAGATGCTGTTTGATACTTCGATAGTTTTGAATTTGGATCTTTTGGATGCAGTATCTTGTTCCGTATAGTTATCACATGTTTCATTTCTTTCATCCCATTTTATTTAGAATGTTACGGGTAAAGTTTTGGTGGTAGGCTCTCTTAGATCTGATACTAACTATAGCTGCAGTTTAGTTTGTTACGAAGTTTCCATATAATGACGAAAGGGGTTGATTATCCTTTTCCCTACAGCATGTGCTTGAGGAGTGTTTGGGAGCTATCTTTGCCATCCAACTTGATTGGAACTACTTACTTTGACTTTTGATTGTATTTGGCTGTTTACATGCACTGTTAATAAATAACGATGACAACAGCAGCAACAACTAAGCCTTTTATCCCAAGTACTTGAGGTAGGCTACATGAACTAAAAGAGAATCATGCCTGATCGTTCACATGGATGATCCTTCACCACTCATTCCTATCGAGCAATGTATCTTCCTTTAAGTTTCTAGCATCCATATCTTTTCGTATCACCTTCATGTATTCTTCGATTTTTCCTTTGCTCTTTTAACTTTTCATTCATTGGTAAGCTCCCCTCATCAAATTAGTGCATTTTTAGGTCAAAATAGCTTACTGTACAAGTCTGCAAAATTTTTTAAAAAGATAGATGAAATTGTTTTTAATATCAGCATTGGCTAATTGTGTTATTTACAACTAGTTCATGTTACTATGACCTATTGTATGCCAACGTGGGGTGCTTATTCTTCAGCTACCTATACGAAGCTTTTTAATCTTTGATGCAAATAAAAGCATGGTCATTACAAATCGAGTTATGTGGGGTGTATTACTGCAAAGAAAAAAGTGAAATTACAATGCAGTCTGTATTGGTTGTTTTGCATGGGATAATTGTAATTAATAACAAAAGTAACAAAGGAAGCAACAACAATAAGACGGGGAGGAAAAACTGGTCCTTATCTCTCAACTTGAAAAACAGAATAAATAACCTAAGGGCTAAAACCTTCCTTTCATTCCACATGTCCATGTGCTTTTAAACTACAAAGTTTAACAGCACTAGATCTCGTGTCTAGTCTTAAAAAGCTCTTACATTTATTTGATCTTCTATATAAGAATTTTTTTATTTCTTCTCACGCAAATAGGATTCCAGATCTAACTTAGATAGGGAAGTTACATGCCCATTTCTGGTGATAAACGATCAAAGTCTGCACATTCAATTGATCAGTGATTTTATGAGTATTGATAAATTGTCCATCAGTAGGTTTCAACATTCATGGGCCATATTTGACGACTTGTCATTGAATTGTTAATTGTGTAAACATAAAAAAGTTTGAGCATAGTTATTCCAGAGCAAACAAACTATTTAGTTACTCTAGAGCAAACAAAGCATATGAATAAGTGTTTTATATGGAACACGGTACTGGTAATTTTTGAATGAATAAAAAAGCTTAATTTGTGTGAGCGGTGGCTAGGCATGACAATGGGTCAGATTGAGAGGGTTTTGGGGAGCCCCCACCTTGGTTCTTAAATTTTGGGTACATTAAATTTTGGCTTTGGGCTGGGTTTTAAGAATAGATTCCATACATTCTCTTAATAAAATTTACAACCCAACTCTTGATAAAATTTACAACCATATGAACCCAAGGTTTTAAATATCGGCTATAGCATATATTGGATTGGAAAATTTTATAGCGATTAATGTTATCAGGAAAATATTGAAAATATTTTTCAAGCATCGTATATCAATTTCGAAATGCAAATATACATGCATATATCGTAAAAATAAATATTTATAAGTTAATTTATGCATACATCATAAAATGCTACATAAAACATCATATATATACAAGTTTAGAATATACTTGCCTCGATAACTTGACATATCATTTTGATTTTGGTGTCACATTGGAAGAAAAAGTGAATTTTCAATAAAGTTATACCATGATTTCAAATTTACATCAAAACATCTCATTTTTTATCTATAACATAAAAAAAACAAAGCTTAAAACTAAAACAAATGAAAAAGATATAGCGGCAACTATTTTGCATCCGATATATCGGTCACAATATCGGGTCCAAGCAGATATTGCGCTACTGCTTTTTCAAAAACTCTAAACACTATGAAACTACTTATATAATTGCGTTTTGAATTTCAAAATGCAATATTGGGCACAATACCGATATTGCGGCTAAAACACTGTATGAACCATAATATGGACTCAAGGGAAATGTGATGGTATTATGATCAGAGCATAACTCATGGAGGGCTTGTTTTTAATGGATAACTTGTACTGTGAATTCATAGTAAATACTAATGCTCCATTTGCAAGAAACTACAAAGTACAAACCATTAACTCGGGATAATTGACCCTCTCTAAGTAGATGCATTTTACTCTCAAGGAAAAAAGAGCAAGAATGCAGCTTTTTAATTTGTCTAACTTGCAAGTTTATCGTTTTCAGGCGACTTAGTTTCTTTTATAATTTGAAGTAGATGCTCCAAGCGACCACCCTCTTTTTAATAGTGTTATAATAGGAATGCTCTGGGACAAGCTCATCACACTGCTAAGACACCGACTTTTTAGCACAATTTCCATGTATGCAAAATATAGTTCTTGGTATGCTTGAGATATCAGAAGCAGGTATATTATAAGCTGTATATAGTGATGCAATTCTATGCTTTAGTAATCGAAAATTTAGATCTATTTTCATTATTGTTGTTTTTTCGGTTTATTCTAGTTAAGCCATACACTGGTGCAATTCTGTTCCATGATCTGAAAATTTAGATCCATTTTTATTCTAGAGTAACATGGTGTGGGACATCACTTTCCACTTTCAGCTATGGTTTTAAACTTTGACAAGTTTTTATGTTTATGAATTTATGTGAGCATCTAGTCTGTCGTCTATCAATTGCACTTGCCAAATTAAACTTTTATCATTACATAACGGGTTTTTCAGAGGTACCCCCTTCAACTTCCTTATTTTAGTATACCTGCTCTCCAATCTTCAATAATTTATATATTCCCTTGAGATCTTTAAAAACTTCATTAGCCCCCAAGTTAACTTAAATACCCTTATTTTTTTTGCTAAGACCAGGGGAATGATTATGGGTAGGGGTGAGGGTATTACAGTCATTTATTTTGGGGATTGGAAGGTGGGTGTATAGTATTTTCAAGAACTTGAAGATTTCAAGAGGATACATAAATCATTATAAATTTTTTGGTTATATCAAAATAAGGAAGATTTGAAGTGGGGTGTTCACCTTGAAAACCTCCTGTAATCTTATTCTTAATCATGCTAATTTCTTATCTTGTCCACCTTTAAATTATTGAGTTAATCCCTTTACTGTCCCTTCTTAGCAAGCTGTATTCATTGTGTTATTCTATTTTTAACCTGCATCATTTAGTGTTCTGATCAACAATGTATTCTTGCACGTGAAGACTACTGTGCTTGCATTAGAATTTGTCTATAACATATTTGGTGCAGTGATGCATGTAGTCTGCTGGATCATTAAACTAACATTTCCCTTTAGGAAAACTAATCTTTATGGCACTGTATGAATGCAAAGAAATTGTGCTGACTCAAGCCATTTTTTGTATTATACTCGTCAGCAAGGGTTTCAAGACACTCCTGGCCATAGACTGTAGGAACCAAGATTTAAAATTACAGAATCAGTATTGACCAATGGTTGATGGTAATGGAGATATCTAACATATTGTAGTGGCTATATCGAGTGTACTGGTAATATATCGGTAATACCTGCAATACTAGTCTGAATTTTATAGGGTATAAATCGTACCAAATGCCTCTAAATCCAATACCACATTTGCAATATGTAGTAGTATGAGCTGATGTTTAAAAACTTGATGGGGAACCTTACTTGATAGCTTGAATTGTGTGAAAGGGAGAAGAAGTGGGATGGAGAAAGAGCAGCAATGGTAGGTAAGTGATGAAAAGGTGGCGAAGAATAATATAATGCAAAAGGGAGTCATTTTTCTTTCTGATGTAAAAGTTAGCTGAGACCAACACTGAAAAAGGAGTAGTATGGTGTTTGGGGAAAAAACTGATGATGTCAATCAAACTGCCATCTTTCTTTTTCTTCATATTGGCAGCCTGCCTAAGTGGTCTGGTCACTATAGGTTTCCAGATGCCTACTTTTATTTGACTATATTCGATAAATACTTTCTAGTGGGAAATATGAATCATATACGAGAATAGTTAATTTGCTTAGGAAATTATGCATGAATTCACTCTATAGATTACTTATACTTATCTTTATAACATTTTGTAAGTTAGACATGTCATTTTCCTATTATTGTTGAAGAGGTTCTACTTGTTTATTCATTGATGGGAGGTGGATCCCTTAAGACCATATCTTGATTTTGTTGATGTTATTACAGAGCTGATAGATTGACGTATGACGTTTGTTGCTTTAGAATTTTATTGATGTCTAGCAGCTGATGACCTGAATGTGGTCTTGGAAGCTTTGAAGCATGGAGACGAGACATTGAATATGACATGGACACGGACCGGGAAACACCAAAATCCTAAAAAGTAGGATACAAGGACATCACAAGTAATATTTAATGTATATACATAAATAATATAAAATACCAACTAAAAAACTATTATAGGTATTTTTTTCATAACAAATGTAAGCATATTCATTAACTTAGTTGTATTATCAATTTTTTTTTCAAGTAAAAGTAAGAATATATCAAGCAGTAGTATTTTTCCAATTCAAACAGATAAAGATTGTTTAATTAGTTTTTAAGTTTTTTGTACTCTTAGGCTTCCTATAACCATACAGGAAGAGAATTGTAAACATTAGAATTATAACAATAAGCCGCTATCTAGTCTCCATAGGCCACTGCTGATTCCAGATCATGGACAAATATCTTACCAAAAACAGAACTATCAGAATGTAGACTTATTAATATTCATTATCAAGACTCCTTATTTTACTCAAACAAGTACTTGCAAACTGCAACTAAGGGCATATAACTACTTAACCATCTTAAATATCAACCAAAGTAAACCAATGTTCAAAAATTCGTTTTCAGTATGCGTGCGGTCCAGCACCGCATAACGCATAATCGGATTACGCGCCGATTATGCGGATTACGCGGAATTATGCGGAATATTAATATTTTAATATATATTAATATAATAATTATTAAAAAATGGATATATTAATGCTATAAAACTCTAAAAAATTATAAATAATAACCATAAGCAAATAAAATGAATATAAACTGGCTCTACATAAGAAAATAAAAAGATAAAAAGACTTATCTCTTAACTCCCAATGTAAAAAAAAGAACGACGCATGTATGTATGGATCAAAAACGTCACTCACCTGCAAATCGAAAAGAAAAATTAAATGAGAATCAATTTATATGATATATAAGAAAGTTTTAACACATAAAAATGAAGAATGCATGTACAAATGAACATATGACAACCACACATTGCTAATACATGTTTGTGTCAACTACATAAGTAATTAGTTTTACATATTCAAAAAATAATACAAGTTTTTTTCAAAAACAGTTCATCCCACTCAACAAATTCTCTACTATTCCTCATTGTCATCTTCATATTGAACATTATTTCCCAACTCCTCCTCAGAACTATCATCATCGTCATTCGCATCATCACCCTCTTCTTCTAAAACAGCTATAGCTTGATCATGTTCAGGAAGATCTTCAACAACTGCACTGGATGAACTCTCTTGAGCTCTGCTTCCTGCTGCAGCTCTCCTTCTTAGTGTCCTTTTGCTCCTCCTGAGTCTATCTTCATTAGCTCCACTCGCCGCAGCAACAAGATCCCAGGTCAAGCCGGAACCAGGGAAGATCTCCTCTTCGTCATCGTTCTCTATTTCTCTAACAAATTCATCTTTCCAGTGCAAAGCTCTGGAATCATCTGGAGCAATCAGCACATCCTTACTATCTCCATCTTTCTTCTTTGCATTCCTTTTTCTGTGCCATTTTTTTGTTAAACTGAACGAAAACGAGATCATTTAACCTCTTAGCATCCAGCCTGTTTCTCTTCTTTGTATGTATCTATAAATTTATATATGATTTTACACAAGATAAAAGAAACAGTTAGAGTGTTAACTCTGAAATTAATGTAATTGAAAATTATAAAATATATAATCATTGTAGTATTAATGTAGTATTTTGCATTTACCCCTTCAAATACACTGAAATTTCTCTCGCATCCTGAAGAGCTACTTGTCAAACTTAGGATCTTAATTGCTATTTGTCGAAGCTTTGGTGCCTCTCCTCCATAAAAATCCCACCAATGAGCTATTAAAGCAACATATAACAATATGTTAACAATTAAAAAGAATATAATTTAATATTAAATTATTTTAAATTTCATATATAAAGTTTACCTGGATCAAAATTATCCGTGCCATTAAAGCTCATTCGATACCTTTCCGCCATGCCACTCCCCATAAGTCCCCCCTTATTTTTGTAGACAATTAATTCATGCGAGCCAATCTGATCTTGGATGTCATGCTCAGGATAAAATATGCATATGCAATGCATGACGGCATTTATTACTAGTGTATTATCTTGGACTGTCTTATCCCTATAATAATAATAGGGATTAAGATAATATGCCGTCAAATGCAATATGCTATCAAGTCTGCCCCTGGATTCTTTCTCAATTATATCAATAATTGGTCTAAATGCAGACTCCTTTCGATTGCAAGCAGCTTTGATCTCATCCTTTGCATCTTCCAGCATTCCATATACAAAACCCATTGAAGGTCTACGATCAGCATCAACAATTCTCAACAATTTAAATAAAGGAGTATATACCTTCAGAAGCTCTTTAATATCTTTCCAAAAGGAGTCAGAATATATTGTGGCTTTAGTTGACTTGCCCTTCTCTGTTTTGGACCATCTGTTGTTATCCCATTTATCTGAAGAAACCATAGCAGCCAACTGTGATTTTTTGTCTACCAGACAGCTCAAGCTTAGGAAGGTGGTGGCAAATCTGGTGATTCCTGGACGAACAAGCTCTCTCCTGTTTGTAAATGAGCGCATCAAAGCCAGAGTACTGTGATGTGCATAAAGAAAAACTGTCATTGATCTTGCCTTCTCAATCACCGCTTTGTATTTTGGTATCTTACCAATACCCTCCAACATGAGATCTATAGTGTGGGCTGCACAACTGGTCCAAAATATATTAGGCCTTCTTTCCTTCAACATATTTTTTGCTGCCATATTGGATGGGTGGTTATCAGTAACCACTTGCAGCACGCGCTTCTCACCCACTTCCTTGATGCAGTTTTCCACCCAATTCAATATGTATTCGCCAGTATGTGCATTGGCTGAGTCCTCAATTGATTTAATGAAGCATGTGCCGCTCTTGCAATGGACACATAAATTCATAATACTTCTATGCTTTCTGTCAGTCCATCCATCAGTCAAAATACTGCAGCCATATTCATCCCACGCTTCCTTTGACTTCTCTAAACTGTCTTCAATTTTTTTGTATGCCTTATCTAAGAGAGGCACTCTCAATTGATATTGACTGGGCCCCTTATACCCTGGACCGTGCTTGCCAACAGCCTCGCAAAACTGATCGAACTCCTCACAGTCGAAAGTGTTAAAAGGAATTCCTTTGGCATATGCCCACATGGCCGCATAATCATGTGCCAGCTCCTTCCACTTCCTTCTCTCTCCTTCATTGATAACTGTTTGCTTCCATTTACCTTCATCCACCAGTCTGTTCAATGGACCACTAACACGGGGCCTGTGATCTCCAGTGAGTTCGGGTTCTTCTCTCTCTCTTTCCACTGATATCTGCACCTCTTCCCGGAGCTCATAATCAGCTTTCCGCTTGTCAACTTTTTTCTTCTTGATTCCCTCCAAGTTCTCCCTACATATACGCCTCTCTTCATCTGTGGCAAGCACACATGCTGATACTTCTCCTCCAACTCCTGCAACATGTTGTTTCAATCTATTTATTCCCCCTTTCACAATCTTATTACATTTGATGCATTTCACATCATTATAAGATCCTCTCTTTATTAGCCTGCCATAATTCCACCCAATGTCATTTGATCCTGATGGTTTTAATGGAATCTGGCTATCTTCCTCACTTGATGGATTTGGCCGTCCACAACTACTTGAATTTGAGGCCATTGATGATGACATACAAACTTATCTGACTTAAAGAAATTCCTACATCATCATTAAGAGAAACAGTAAACTCTCACTATCATTGATTGGCATATACAGAATGTCTCTAGCAAGCTGATTAAAGCTCACTGATCAGCGACATTTAAAATTTCAGTCATTCATCAAAAATTAACAAACAAAATGTAAAAAAAAAATTAGCTCACTGATCAGCTACAGTCACTGTCACAGAAATTAAATTTTTTTAATCATCAATTTTTACCATCAAAATTCAAAAGAAATTGGAAACCTCACTGTCACTTATCAGAAATTAACATACAAAATTTAAATAAATTAATTAGCTCACTGCTCAGCTACAGGAACTGTAACTGAAATTTACAGTTTTTTTTTATATCATCAATTTTTACCATCATAAGATTAATTAGCTCACTGTTCAGAAAATGAGCTCACTGTTCGGCTGTTTTTTTAATTTTACAGAAATTATCATCAAACACTGTAACAGAAATTATCATCAAATTTACAGTTTTTTTTAATTAACAATCAAAATTTAAAAAAATTAATTAGCTCACTCGGCTAGTCACTGTAACAGAAAAAAAAAAAAATTTTAATCATCAATTTTTACTATCAAAATAAATTGGTAAGCTTAAATTAACATACAAAATTTTTAAAAAAAGTTAGCTCACTGATCAGAAAATGAAAAAAAATCCCTTACCCTAACCGTATGCCTAACCCTTAGAATAGTTAAAAAAAAAACAAAAAAATCTCACAAAAAATTTAACAAATGAAATTAAACAGGAGTAGAAACAGCTAGAGAAGAAAGTAAAAAAAAAAATTTACCGCCGGAGAGGAGCTGCGGTCGCCGGAGGGGGGAGGACCACGGGATTGATGATCGGACTCTGGGGACTTGATGGATTGATGATCGGAGGTGGTTAAGGCACTAGGGATTGATGATCGGAGAGTTGATCGACCGATTCCTACAAAGGATCAGCGATCGACCGGACGATTGATCTAACGGGTCGGTGAAGAAAAAAATTTCAGGGTCGACGTTGAAAGGAACGATCGACCGATCGTCTGATCGCGGGAAAGGAAGATCAGAGGAGATTTGGGATCGGAGGGGAGGGAATTTGGGAATTAGGGTTTTTTTGGGGATAAATTTTTCCGCGAACGAAGACTCGGGTCGCGAAGAAAAGGGAAGAGGAGGGATTTAAGTATTCGGGTGCGGGTCGGGTGAATATCGGGTGCGAGTTTTTTTTAAAAAGTTGCTGAAAACCCGTTAACCCGCCAGGCGATTAGGCGTTCCTATACGGATTATGCGGCCGCATAATCCGCATAGGAACGCATAATCGCCCTGTCCGCATTGACAGGGCGATTTCGCCCGTTTCCATGCGTTTTCCCTCCGCAAACGCATATGCGGCCGCATATGCGGCCGCATAGAGCGTTTTTTTGAACACTGAAGTAAACTGTATTATTTGATCGTAAGTCATACACAAATGTTTTGCATTGAACACAAGTCAGATAATGATATTTTGCATTGACTGCAAAGTGGACATGCTAAATCCATATTCAACACGTGTCCGGCACATGTTTCGCACAAATTGTCTGATAAATATCTGACATGGAAAAGGGGCCAGATTTTGCATGTCTATGCTTCATACTTAGAAGTATCATAAATCTTGAAACTTCGGTTAGATGGTTGAAATAATTTGTTATAATTTGTTATTATACTGACCTTGAAGAGCTTATATTTCACTTGCATTTTAGTGTTTTTTGAACACAATACATACAGAAGTTATGGTATAATAGGAAGAGTTGCTACTAGAGTTTGAATTCTGTTTTATGCTACTCTAGAGTTACATGATAATTGCCAAATGTTACATATAGTGCAAATTCTCTGCTTAAACATGGGAATTCCAACTTCTGAAGCAGATAAGAACATTAAGCTGGTAATACTGAGTTTAAAATTTGAGGAATCATTGAGCAATTAAGAAATCATATACGTCAACTGGAAGGATGTTAATGATGTAATTCAGACAGCTAAGGAAAAAAATTCTGGGACTCATCATCTGTTTAACTCTTACTAATATGCAATGCAAAATGAAAGGTGGAAAGCAACTTGAGGAGAGACAGATATGCATGTGACTTGTGATTTGTAGTTCGCAACTTCTACGCTTGCCTATCATAAAAACGGTGACATAAATGATAAACATCCTTTCCTTTCTTTTATTTTGTGTGTGCAGAAGCACAAAATGAAATGTCAAAGATCAGACATAAAATTTGTGGTTGATGGATGTGTTGTCTCGAGAACCAGTATTTATTATTTAATGGTTTATGTATGCTGGTATTTCTTATAGCCAAGGAATCTGCTACATGCAGTTTGAGTTATTCTGGTGCTTGTTGATTGTATTGGAGAACAGTGAACTAGGGTAGTCAGTGTGGAAGTTGAATTCTAGCAGAATTCCTATTGATTGAAAGTAATTTGAGTCAATTGCTGTTTCTCTTGAGAAATGCAATCTGAAGTTGAGTTGGCTAGAGATTGGTGTATGAAGAGTCCACTCTCCTGAGTCTGTTAGCTATTTGACATAGACCCCATTAATGAAGAGTCCACTCTCTGGAGTCTGTTAGTTATATCTATATGACATAAGCCCTCCATAACTATTCCTGTTTTTCTTCTCATAGGTGGATTGCTTGGTGAACCTTGGAATGCTATTTCGATAAATATTTGCCAAATTTATTGCTTATGTTTATTAGTATTTTCTTTGCATTACATGATTAAATTTGTTTTTTTTCTCTGTAACAGGGTTCACAAGATTCAGAAGATCTACAAAGTACTGCTGATATGACTGCATTTGTGAGTTCTGATATTTCACATGATGAAAACCATTCCCACACTTTTCTTTCTCGTTCATAAATTAACAAGGACATAATAATTTTGGATTATCTTCTTTAAAAGTGTGCCTGCTTTTCAACCATGCAAGTATTTCTATTTTGACGAGTAATGATTTCTCTAATCTCAAAGAAAAGCTGAAGCACATCTTCTAAATATGTTTTGGCTTCTTATTTTAAATTATTACCGTCTATAGTACTACCATAAGTTCAATAAATGGGATAAAAGTTTTGCTGTTGTATTCTTTTAGCATATATCTTTTTCTTTACAAGTTGTCAGAGATATTATATAATACCTCTAATTTATCTTGCTCTTTTTTTCTTTTCCAGGTTCAAAATCTCCTAATGCAGATGGTGAGTCCATGATTTTCCTTGGTAAAAGCTTTAAATTACCGTAAGTATACCTGGCTCATTTTTGGTACTGAAATTTTGATTTTTGCAGCAAACCAGGTTCCAGGCAATGTCCGAGACCATTGTTTCAAAAAATATCCTTTCCACCACTTTTTCTTTCTGTGTTTTCATTCCCCTAATTATTTTAAGAAGAATATTTTGCCTTGCTTCTTTGTTTTTCTTTTATTTTCAATGCCTTTCAATAGAGGATAGCTGCTTTTTTTTTTTTTTTTTCCTTTGATACACCAACTCATTTTCATAATTCATTTGGTGATCTGTTTTTGTTTTTTAATTTTTTTTTTCCATAAGGTATAATTGTCAATGTATTACATAGATTCTGGAATTGGATAATAAGCATGCTGGAATTTGTGTTATGCGAAAATCTAATATTGTCTGCATATCGACAGTTCCAATCAAAATTTAATTTTCATCTGCAGTTTTCAAATACGTGAGTGAATGTAAGAATGAAGGAATGGAGCAATTAATACTTGACCTATAGATTTTCAGAAACTTGCTTCCTTCCCCTTGCTGAAGTCTTACAAGTTGAATAATAACGTTGATCTTCTTGGTTCTGTCATTGCGCTTTGTAGATTTCTTTGTATCAGCATATTCCTTAACTGCAATCCACTAGACGAAATGGGAAGCAGGATCGATGAACTTGAACAGAGCATCAATGACCTCAAAGCCGAGATGGTGGCAGATACAACACCCGTGAAGGCAAAGCCCGAGGAAACAAAGCCCGAATCTGCAGAATGAGTCTACTTCAAGAACGCTGGAGGAAAGTGACACTGGGCCAGCTTATTCTGTTTGAGTATGCTTGACTTGATTCTACAGTTTCTTCCACTTGTTCCGAAACTACCTGAATGATGATTTGAGGGGCAAGCTTTGCAAAGGATACACATTCGTTGAAGGTGGTGTTTGTATAATTTCTACCCTGGGTTTTGTCTTTCTACTATTCTTGCCGGAAGTAAAACAATTATTTGCATTCTATATTGCCATCTGATGTGTGCTTTGCATGAATTGGGGAATTTGTTCCTGCTAGCTTGACTTGGAACGTTAAATTTGATTGTCACAGAATTTTCATCTTTTTAGTTTGGGGTGTTTACTGGTTTGTCCCTCAAATCTTTATATATTATGATTTTGCCCTCCAAATCTTCATATTTAGGATTTTGCTTTCCAAATCTCATAAGTTATAACAATTTAGTTTTCCTCTCTAACACAGTTAAATATTTGATCATTTAACTCTTCTTTTCCTCTTCTATTTTCCTCCTCTCTTCTTCTTCTTCTCTCTTCCTCCTCTCTTCTTCTTCTCTCTTCCTCTTCTCTTCTTATTTTCTTCATTATTTCTCCTCTCTTCTTTCTCCTCTCTTTTTTCAGTATTTAACTGTGTTAGGAAAGAGAGAAGAAGAGAGGAGAAAGAGAGGAGAAAGAAGAGAGGAGAAATAATGAAGAAAAGGAGAAGAGTAGAGGAAGAGAGAGGAAGAGAGGAGGAAAATAGAAGAGGAAAAGAGGGGTAAAATGGTCAAATATTTAACTGTATTAGAGAGGGGGATTAAATTATTGTAACTTATGAGATTTGGGGGGCAAAATCCTAAATGTGAAGATTTGGGGGGCAAAATCATAATATATAAAGATTTGAGGGACAAACCAGTAAGTACCCTTTTTAGTTTATGACTTTCAAAGAGTGGAAGTTTGGTAGCTTGACATAGAATTTGAATATCAAATTTTCTGCGTACAAGTAGATTTATTTACCTTTATCTCTAAACTTTTAATGGATATACTTTTTGTGCCTTTGTACCTGATTAAGGTTGTGTTTCATAGAGCCCTCATGTTTCTAAAAAGCAAGAGGCTAATGTGGCTTATTTTCTGGCATAATTGTTTTTTTGTTTGCTGGAAGTATATGATCCAAGAAAATTATGTACTCTTACTATAGGTTTTATTTGACTGCTTGTGGTCATTTGTTCTAAATAGCGTCATTGAAAAGTTCATTGTTATTACTAATTTTTCATTGTAAAATTTGGACTAAGTTCTTTATATTCTAAGTTATATTCTATTTTTAGGAAACCTAATCCCCCCTCTCCTTTTTGTCTCAACTTAAATTGTTAAATGCAAAGTAAGTGCCATTTTCATTTTTCCCAAATATCTACATATTTTTATTTAAATATTTCTTAATTATTTTCTTACTTTTTAAGAGTAAATATTCATATATTTTTAGTTAAATATTCGAATTTAGTTTGATTTCAAAATGTGGAGGAATTAGAGCTTGAATATCGTTAAGGTATTAAGACTCAAAGGAGTTAGAAAGCCATTCCAGGACTAAAGTTCAAACGAAGTAGGAGAGTGTGAGGAGAGAGAGAGAAGAGAAAATAAAAATTAGAAGTAACTTGGAAATATTAGAAATGTATTTAGGAAGGATTAATTACACTCAGACCCCTGTAGTATGGGGCATGTAACACTTATACCTCCTGAAGTTTAAAACTCTCACTTAGACCCTCTGGACCAGGGGGTCTGAATGTAATTAAAACACGGTGATTTAGATACTTCAGGAGGTCTAAGTGAGAGTTTTAAACTTCAGGGGGTCTAAGTGTTACATGTCCCATACTACAGGGGGTCTGAGTGTAATTAACCCATTTAGGAAAACTCCTCTTATTTGAATTTTAAAATGGGCGCACCTAGAAAGTGGATACTTAGGAAAAAAAAAAATGGGCACATTTAAAAATTTCTCCAATTTTATCCTGACTCGGCATGTTGGAACAATTTTGTAATATGGAAAATTAAAAGTTACTTCTCTAAAGAGAATGTGAGTAAAATAATAAAAAGTTCATTATTTAGAAAAAATTCCATATTATTGTTCCTTTTATTAAATAAAAAAAAAAATCCCAAACAACTAACCATCGGTCCTAATGCCCTGACATTAGTTTATATAAGGTTTATCCAGAATAACAAGAGCAAGTTTATGTTGGAATAGTAAATATATCACATAGATACATACAGCCATTTAACATTTGTGACTTAATTGATTAGTTTTTGCAATCAAACGTGAAATGTTTGAGTTGGGACTTTAGGAACATTAATTATGTACTCTTTTTCTAAAATTAGCCTTATGCTTGGGTCTATTTCTTATTTTTGCAGTGCTTGTTTGATCTTTCTTCATAATATGTTTTTCTTTTACTTTTATTTTTCGAGGTTGTGATTTATGTGCATGCATCTTCCTCGTCATTCTTTTACCAGTCTTACTGTTAAGAAATATGGTCTTAATAGTAGATTGGCTTCATTATTTTTCAAGATAGCTTTTGCTGTTTTATACTGTAAGAAGTGTAACAACTACAGCTGCTAACATTACAACAACATGATCCTAAACCGGAGAAGAAGGGAAGGTGATCTCCGGCGCTCCAGTAGTGATCTCCGGCGCTCCAGGTAGGTGATCTCCGGCGCTCCAGTGTTTTTCCGACGAACTCTACAAAAAAAAAAAAAAACAAAAAGAAAAAGAAAAAGGGGGAGTTCAACGGAGGAGTAGCTAAGAGGTGAACCGGTTTACCTTAGAGAAGTTTCTCCATAGGGAGAGAGCAGCGATCTCAGATTGTACTATCATCATCGGTCACCGATCACCGGGGGCAAGGAAGGAGGCCGTGCATCAATCTACAATCACTCACCAACTCCGGTGATGAACTTCGGGTGGAATTGGTTGGAGAGAGGGAAAAATAAAGAAGAAAATAGCAGTGAAGAGGACAAAAACCCCAAACATAGAAGAAGGAGCCGGTCGGAAATCGTCAAGGGGTCACCGGAAGACAAGGTTCACGACCCCAATGCTGGAGCGACCACTTACACTAGAGAGGAGGTGTTAGCAATGCTAGCAGCGGCCTCTGATGTGGCGGGTGGGGCAACGAACCTGATTTCTAAGGAAGAACTGTGGAAGACAGTCAAGTCAAGAGCAACCGTTAAGAAGGAGAGGATGGCTAAGTCAACCGGAGGTCTCACAGAGGGGAATAGGAAGAGGAAATTTTCTCCGGCGAGGAGGCCACTCCCCAGAAGTCCAGAACTTTGCTGGATTTGTGGGAATAAAGGACATTTTAAGGACGAGTGCCCTTTCATCCGCTGCAGGTTTTGTAAGGGACTCAGACATAAGATTGGAGAGTGTCCGATTGATCCAGACAGAAATCAGAAGCCAAAGATCGTTCCCAGCCATGCTTTTGGTTTGCCATCAGGTAGCCGAAGACCGAAAGATATCATGGGGCTAAGAAGACCCGTAAGCAGCTCAATTGCAAACAGTGCAGTAAAGGATGACAACAACAGGGAACAAGACATGCCGATGCCCATCTCAAATGCTAAACCTGTAGTTTTTATCCCAGTATCGGATCATGCCAGGGAGGAACAACAAAGGCTCTCTAGAACCCTGGGGGTCTTGTATCCCGGCCATGGAAAGCCAACAATGGAGGAAATGAAGGAAGGATTGGCAGCGATGTCAAAGGAGTTTGCAAATTACAAGTGGATAATTCATGACGGGGGGAACAAATTCTTGACTTATTTCCCTACGGAGACTGGGCTATCTTTTGCAGCCAGTAGGACTTCGGTGCCATGCAGAGATTTCAAGGCGGGTTTCAGGGTGTGTCGATAGAGTGGAGAAGAAGATGGTCTTTTCTATTCCTTCCCGATGATGGCATGGGTAGAGCTCAGAGGCTTGCCTCTCCAGCACTGGAACAGAGTAGATATCAGCAAATTATTGATCAAATTTGCACACGTTATTGACATTGACGAGGATACTAGCCTAAAACGGAGATTGGACTGTGCTCGAGTGAGGGTGGGATATGATAACCCTACGGTGCTCCCGTTACAGTTCAATGTAGTACTGGGAGGCCACCGCTATGCAATCAAAGTGAAAATTACACATATACTCTCCACGAACAGCTCGTCGTCGGTGGGTTTTGAGGACGTCGCGGTCACCGGCGAGATCGGGGGTACCGATCGGCCGTCGACCGGGATAGTTAACCTCCCTGCCGGAAAACGACGAAGCTTCACATGGAAGAGAGTCGGTAGCAGCTCGGAAACAGAGAAAGGGGCCACCTCGACAAAGCCGCTGGTCAACAAACGATTAGGGGCTTCAACAGTAACTGCTTTCGAAGAGGGACAGAAGAAGAACATCAATCAGGAAAGGACTCGGGTTGAGGGTCACCTGCCTCCGCCGAATGGCATGCAGGAACCCTCTTCCCGAGTTGCCCTATCCATGGCAAGTCAAAACCCCAACTTTCGAACGGGAACGAATAGCTTTCCACAAAAAAGGGGAAATGGTACGGATGAATGAAGATCCATTGATCTTTGACGAAAATGGATCCAATTTTGGGATCTTGAGGAGGGATGCGAATGGGCAGCTTTTTATCAACAGTAAAGAGATCGGTCGTCTTACCTGTTTGAAGAAACCGACAACCTTACCTGTCGACGTGAGAGAAGAAAACAATAGCTGGCCGGATCTGAAGCTGAAAGGGAAGATGGAAGACAGTGGAAACCGAAGGGACAGGCATGGGGAAGGAAGTCAGACATGCGGTGAGGATGGAGAGGAATTTCGAGGTGATAGGGACCTTGCGAGATTTGGGAAGGGGGAAGACAGGAGAGAGCAGCTGAGTCCTCATTTAGTGGACTTGGGATTTAATGAGGGGACCCACCCACATGGGGTTTCAGGGGAAACTAACACAACGAATTCAAAGGGGAAGGGGGTTCCTAGCTCATATCTAGGAGAGAGGAGTGTTGATGGGACCCAATCCTATGGGAAATTAGGAGGGGAAAAAGAAATTGAAGGAAATTTGAGTGGGATTCTTTCTTCTTTAGAGAAATCAAGAGAGGCCCACATGAAGGATGGGTTTCTGGAGGAACCCTGTAATATCTTGGGGAGAATTGTAGGGAGCAACAGGTCTTCTGCAGTGAGCGGAAATCATAAAATCACAAATTTAGATAAGATGGGCCTGACTGAAGTTCAAAACCCAAATACGGGTTTGGAGAGGGTTAACCCCAATAAGAGTATAGCTGTTGATTTCAGACAGACTGGTGAGGGGACCTCCAGAAGACAGCTGAATTTTGGTCAAGATGACAACATTGAATATACGGGCTTGCTGGCAACATTAAACAACTTTGACAAAGATTTTGCAAGAGATACTATGGCCAAATTACTTGAAAATATTATGTGTAAAGAAAATCTGAGGCAAAAGAAGCGTATCAGGAAAAGACAACCTTCAAGACTTCCTAAGCGGGTCAGGGACATATCAAGGATGCTTAGTAGGGTCGTGCAGTCGCCTCTGAGGTTAGATAAAGATACAACAGAAGTAAGGGTCGTGACCGAAGCAACAAATGCAACACCGGCAGCACTCGACACCCCGATGAAAGTTCAGACAGAGGAAACAGCTAACCAATCTCAGGAGGGAGGGAATATGCGGGATAAGGGAGACATGGCAGATGAAGAAAGGTTGGCTTCTCCAACGAACTTGGGGGGATGTGCTAAGTCCCTGATCACACCTTCCAGGAGGAGCAAAAGACTGGAAGAGAAGCGAGGTGGACAACATTACCAACTGGGACAGGTTGCAAGGGCTGCTACTATACGAAAGGCGGAACTTGTGGATCCTCTCCCAGGTACCACGAATCTTGCTTTTAATATTCTTAATTGTGTGCCTGATGATGTATTAATTGCTTTAGCCCATACCTGTGATATTGAGTTAGGGGTAGGGTACTCAGACCAATTATACGCCCTCACGAAACTCAAAAATCTAGAGGTTGTGTCCTTAGAGGACCAGAAGGAGGCCATCTCGCCTTAGTACACAGGGTAGGGCCGCTCGTGGAGAAGACAACATACTAGTTTAATGAAGTGCATTTTTTGGAATGTTAGAGGGTTGGGAAACCCGATCAAACGGCGAATGGTTGCGGAAGTAATACGCACTAATAAGATTGATATTGTGTGTATGGAGGAGACAAAACTATCTGATCCTGACCCTCGGATTTTGGGTTCAATTGCTTCTGGAAAATTTTACAATTTTTGTATTTTGAATGCAAGGGGAGCATCAGGTGGAATCCTAATTGGGATCAATAAAAAATACCAGATTCTGAACTTCTGGGCAGGAGAATATTCTCTGACAGTAAGGGTAAGAAGTCCAATGGATGGATGAGTCCAAATGGTAACCGCGGTATACGGACCAAATGAGAGTAATTTGCGGTCGCAATTTTGGCAGGAACTTACATCAATCCGAAGTACTTACAATGACCCGTGGATTATAGGAGGAGATTTTAATATCACTAGATTTGCATGTGAACGGAAAGGGGAAGATCGGTCACACAAAGATAGGCAGGAGTTCAATAACCTCATTAATCAACTGGATCTCATAGATTTACCATTGTCGGACCGGCTATTCACATGGTCAAATATGAGGCTTAATCCAGTCATGGCTAAGTTGGATAGAGTGTTAGTCTCGGATACTTGGGAAGCAAAATTTTCCTTAGCAGAGATTTGCTCCCTTCCGCGACCGACTTCAGACCACACACCAATATTATTTACAGCTGGAGAGAGGGAACAAAAATCATAGAAGCGTTTCCATTTAGAACGTTGGTGGTTGGAATATATGGAAGTACATGACCTGATTAAAGAAAGTTGGGGTCATCAAACAAGAGCCAGAGATGCTGCAAAAAATATCTGCATCAAACTGCGTCGTTTACGAAAGGTATTATGGAGATGGGAAAGGCGCTTTCGAAGAGAAGGGAAGAGTGAAAAGGATGACATTTTGAAGGAGATGGGCAATTTACATAAAGTGGAAGAGAGCCGCAATTTGTCATTGGATGAGAACAGCAGAATCCTACATCTAAGGAGAAAACTTGAAGAAATATATAAGAGGGAGGAATTACGATGAAGGCAGAGAGCTCATGCTAATTGGCTGAAAGATGGGGATGCAAATACTGCATTCTTTCATAGATGGGCAAATATGCGGCATAGAAATAACAAAATACATCAGCTGACAGTGAAGGATAGTCAGGTTAGCGGGGATGCACTGCAGGAACATGTTTACCATCATTTTAAGCGACTGTTTGGCAGGGCGAACACATTTCGTGTTCAACTGAAAGAGGAAGCATGGGAGAAGGAGGTGAATCTCTCAGATCTTGAAGAGGAGTTTCGGGAGGAGGAGATTAAAAGAGCAGTATGGGAGTTAGGCCAGGATAAGGCACCAGGCCCTGACGGCTTTCCTCTATTCTTTTTCAAATTATTTTGGGAAGACGTCAAGAGGGATTTAGTTTGGTTAATGGACGAGGTATTCCGAGAGATAAGTAGACTGGATAGAATCAACTACTCAGTCATTACTTTAATACCGAAGAAGTGTTCACCGGGACAAATTGGTGATTACAGACCGATTGCATTGTTGAATAGCTCTATTAAGATAGTGTCGAAAGTTCTGGCTAATAGATTAGCTCCGAAACTCCAGCTATTGATAAAGGACTATCAAACGGGTTTTATTGCCGGCAGAAATATTTTAGAAGGGGTGGCTACGACATATGAGGTCATCCACCAGTGCAAGAAAGCCGGAATAAAGGGTTTCATGTTGAAGCTAGATTTTGAAAAAGCATACGATATGGTGGATTGGAACTGCCTGATGGAGACTCTCAAATATAGGGGATTTGGAGCGAAATGGAGATTATGGATTGAAGCTTGGTTATATTCCGGAAAAACACAGGTAATGGCAAACGACACAATAGGAAAAGAAAAACTTCTGAAAAGGGGTCTAAGGCAAGGCGATCCCCTATCCCCTCTATTATTTGTCTTAATAGCAGATGGTTTGAACTCTATGCTTCAGAAGTTGAAGAAGAAGGAAGAGATAACAGGTCTCCCAGGGGCTCCCAATATGTCCTTTGTTAATTTACAATATGCAGATTACACGTTGATTTTTGGAAATGGTAGCCTACGAGAGGCTTTAATCATAAAATGGGCTCTCTGCTGTTACGAAGCTTGGTCAGATCTAAAAATAAACTTTGCTAAGAGTTCTCTGATTTGTTTGGGAGCAAGAAACTTGTTCATGCAACTAATCAGGGAGGTATTTCGCTGTAAGGAGGAGCGGTTCCCGATCACATACTTGGGAATTTCGGTGACATCAGGAAAACCCTCGACAAAGAATTGGCTTCCCCTTTTGGATTGTTTTGAGAAAAAGTTGGAAGGTTGGAAAGGAAAATACCTGTCATTGGGTGGGAAGGTTGTGATGCTCAACGCGGTACTCTCCTCGCTTCCTCTTTATTTAATGTCCTTTTTTATAATGCCAAGATGGGTGCGAGAGAAAATTGATCGGATCAGGAAAAGATTTCTTTGGAATGGAGTAGATACATCATCCAACAAATATCACCTAGTGCCATGGGGACAAGTGTGTCGGCCAAAAGAGGAGGGCGGCTTAGGGGTCGTTAATCTCAAGACTTTAATTTGTCCCTTATGACCAAATGGTGGTGGCATCTAATCACACGGAGCCAGGGCTCACTTCAGAAGTTACTTCTTAACAGGTATGGCCCGAAGGGAGGTACGTTGTATGGGGAAATAAAGAATAAACATAATACTTCGGCCTTTTGGAAGGGGATGCTAAACGTAAGACATCTAATTTGTCACAGTTTGGAGTACAAACTGGGAAATGGGAACAAGATAGCCTTCTGGCATGACAGATGGTGTTCGCAACTCCCTCTAAAGACATTATACCCAGACGTCTTTCAAAAGGCCAACGATAAAAATGTCAGGGTTTGTGACTATTGGGGCCGCTCAAGATGGAAATGGAATTCTACGGCATTATCGGGACACGATTTTGCAAGAATTAGACTCTTTAAACAGTCACTGATCGATTTAGCGCCCGCTCTTTCAGAAGAGGATAGACCAATTTGGAGATGGGAGAAAAATGGTAACTTCACAGTGAAATCCACATACCGGCACTTTATAACCGGTGGACTTATCTCTGCAAATACTGCGTGGATTTGGAGAGCTAAGTGCCCTCAGAAGGTCAGACTTTTTTTTTGGCTAACTTGTAAAGATACTCTCCTGATCTGGCCAAAATTACAAAAAAGAGGCTGGATTGACCCCAACATATGTCTCTTATGCAAGAGGGATGAAGAATCAAGCAAACACATTGTATGTAACTGCTCGTTCACTAAAAATTCATGGGAGGCGTGCGCCAGGGCATTAGACTTGAACATCGGAACTGCTCTAGATGAAACTATTTGGAGGAACCTTGATAGAGGGGAAAATGATAGTCATAGGCTTCGAAGTGCTATTGCGGCATTTTGCTGGAATATGTGGAGAGAACGAAACAATAGATTATTTAATGACAAGTATCATTCTATTGAGTACTGTGTGAGACTCATTGTTCATGATTTCATTATTTGGACAGGTGTTCCTTCAGATGAGGAGAGACTTCACTTATCAAGTGGCTCTTCGGGAAATGACACTCAGCCAGACGAGGAATAGGGATCTCTATCAGAAGCGCAAGGGTGGATGGACTGACTATGAAATGCCACTTTTGCAGGATCACTGTATTTGTATTTTTACTTTGTTCTGCTACTTTCCTTTTTAGTACTTTTTAGGACTTTTGCTTTGTAAGCTTATTATCGAGCCACTACTTCTGTGGATCCGGAATACTTTTTGTTCTATTATTCTCTCTTTAATGGAACGCAGAGGGACACACCCCGCCGTTTATTGTCAAAAAAAAAAAAAAATAGTAGATTGGCTTCTTTGATACAAGGAGGAACTTATTTCCCTTTGTAGTATGTCTACATCTTTTGGTTTAATCTTGATACGCAAGCTTGAAATCCAATATTTTCCTTTCTTTTAATCATTTGTGTATATTTCTTATTTAAGTTCATTACATTACCCTTCTCGTTAAATGGGGGTATCCCTTATTCTTACCACTATATATATATATATATATATATATATATATATATATATATATATATATATATATATATATATATATATATATATATATATATATATATATATATATATATATATATATATATATATATATATATATATATATATATATATATATATATATATATATATATATATATATATATATATATATATATATATATATGTGGATTATTGTAGGTGAGCCGCCAGCTCAGAAGAAAAAAAGTTACGTGATCTAGCGGCTATGATGATCCAACGATTTTTCTTCATTTTTTTTTTCAATTACTATCTCTACTGTCTTAACTTCTTTCAGATTAAATTTCATTTACTTTTTTATTAGATACAAAATGTTGTATTCAATTAGATGTCAGTTTATTTTCATTATTTTCATATATATATATATATATATATATATATATATATATATATATATATATATATATATATATATATATATATATATATATATATATATATATATATATATGTGTGTGTGTGTGTGTGTGTGTGTGTGTGTGTGTGTGTGTGTGTGTCTTGGTGGCTTGAAGGAAAGAAATTTGATCAAGCAAGACAGCTAGGAACATGTATATATAATCAGCCATTATTTTTATTTTATTTTATTTATTTATATTTTTTTTTGAGGATTGCTTAAAGCAAATCATGCAAAGGTAGTTGCATAAAGTTAGCTGGTATGTGATAATCAAAGTGAAGTTATAAGCGACTAAATGTGAATATTATTATTTTCATTTTCAAACTCGTGGCTAAAAATTGTGTTTGACTTGTTTTCTGTAGTACCCATGGGGCCGCCGCTTCCCAGGAGGTCACCTATCCTAGTATTACTAGAATATATGCTATGATGTTATCCTAGTATTTGCTTTTCTTAAGCAAAGTGACAATTTCTCTCTGAGTTTAGATTACAGGCTTTCGACAAATAGCATGCAAAGATTAGTTTTGATAGTGCTAATGCATCACAAGTAAAAATAAGCAAATTTGGGACAATATTTCTTGATCACATATATTAGAAGGCAATACTATGGGATAGTAGGCCGCATGGGGGAAATAAGGTGGCTTTTCATAAGCACAGGGATAAGGATAATTACATAGCATTTGGGTCAGTCTTTATGTTGGGGAACTTGGAAGTTAGACCAGATGTAGGGGTGGCTTGGTAATGAATACGTCCATAGGTCAATTTTTAGTCCACCCTATTTAAAATTTTAAATTAAAAAAAATATTTTTCTAATTCAAAATTTTAAATAGAATTGATCAAAAATTGACCCGTAGACCTGTTGATTCTCATCCCTAATTATGCTCTATATTCACCTGTCTAATTCTTCATATGTTAATCAAGAAGATTTACATTAGTTGTCGCATTATGTGTGTTTGTAGTCCATACATCTGTAGTAGGTAAGGAGACTGGAGATTTCAATGTAATTCGCAAATTAGGCCTGGTCTTGAACCTTTTTTAGGTTGTCCTAGTTCAAGTTTAGTATTTTGGCACAAGTTTTAGTTTCTTCTTTTTCTAGCTTTCGACATGAAAATATGCAAGAGAATAATAATATTTTGTTCAAAAAGGAAAAATTTAGAACGTTAATGCGGAGTTAAAGTCTTGGGAGTATTGTGATTTGATGAGTATCTAATTTACAATAGTTCATCTACTATTGATTGTCTTCCATAGATTTACTAGACTATGAATCTAAAATACCAAACAGAAAAGGGAGAAACCTCTCCTTTTCAAGATTGAACATTGGTACCAAACTTTCTTCCATTGTAATATTTCAATTGTAAGTTCAAACGATTTCTCTGTAAGTTCAAACGAAATCCTTTTCCTTGTATATTTTCTTTGATTTATCGCAATATTTCAAGAAGCTTATATGCATAGAAGCAAACTCACAGAAAACATATGCGTTATGGCAAACTTGTACTAGCAAACAAGGCTTATGCTAGTGTTCATCGCAAAATTCTTACTTCCTTCCATTAAAATAACTTAATTACAATGAAAGTGAACAAAAGAGAACAAACGAGAGGATTTATAATTTATCTCTTTTTACAATAAAAAGTGGGCTCTATGCAGCAATGGGATCTATCAAATAGCTCATTTTAGCGATCTGACGTGAAAATCTTCTTTCTTGATGAAGAAGATGGCTGGCCCTACGAATTCAAGACTCTCACGCGTAACTTGAACTTCACAAAAACTTCAAAAAGATTGATCACCAAAAACTTCAAGGCTCTCTCGCGTACTTGAATTGCCAAAGGATAAAAAAGATTGAAAATAGATCTGTTGAAGATTAATCTATTGAAGATGGATCTGTTGAAGATTAATCTATTGAAGATGGATCCCTAAAGTCTCATCAAAGAGGGTATTTATAGACTTTAGTTTGAAAGTTCTCATAAGAATAAAAATAGAAGATTTTCATAAGAATAGGAATCGAAGGTTTTTGTATTCATTAAGGATTCTAATCAAATATTTGATATTGATTTAAATCTCTTTATTTGGAATTCTGATTGGACTCAATTTGGGTATTGGATAAACTCAAATCTCAATCACAATCAATTTAGGATTCTGATTGGACTCAATATGGGTATTGGATAAGCTCAAATCTCAATCACAATCGATTTAGAATTCTGATTAGACTCAATTTGGGTATTGGATAAGCCCAAATCTCAATCACAATCAGTTTAAGATTTTAAAAATCTGCTCACGCAGAGTTAATAATCTGGACGCGGAGCTAAACTCTTAACTTCGCGTTTTATCTCTTCACGCGAAGCTAGGCTTTTGTTGTCCAAAGCTAATGAATAGCTTCGCGTTCTGCGAGCTATTTTCCTTTCTTTTATTCAGAAATTTTCACTACCAACAGAATCCCCTCCAAAGTTTTCAAAATGGATTTTAACTTAGCAAATTTTAAAATACTTTGGATCTTCAATTTGGTGATCAGGTTAAGATCAAGAAATTCGACAGAGGTGCCTAATCGCACGTGCTTGGAATTTTGATGAAGGCAGTTCAAAACTCTCTCGCATAACTTGAATTTGCATACGCCAAAATGGTAAGGTCAGGATCATCGAGTTTCGACAGAGATGCCTAATTATACATGCCTGACGTTTGGCGGATGTGCTTAATTGCACACGCCAAGATGATTGGGTCAAGATCATCGATCTTTAGTAGCGGTGCCCAATTGTATATGCCTGATAATTTGGTGGAGACGGTTCAAGACTCTCTCGTATAACTTGAACTACATCTCACTGTCAGAGATAGGAACTTAACATGACAGAGTTTATGGGATTTTTAGCAAACCCCCAACTATCAACGGATTTGATTAGGTTTTACCAACTACCGTTTGAGTTGGGCTAGCCATGTTGTTCCCCTCAGTATGATGAGTTGTTGAGGAATTGATTTCCTCTCCCCTTTGCCTTTAGCAGCATTAAGTAGTTGATTCATACTTTTACCCCAGAAACTTGATCTCCTCTTCCTGCCACTTTAACAGCATTGGGTGTACGCCCGAAAATTGAACCTTTGATTCCATTGCAAAATTGATGAATTACAATAGGAATTTAGATTACAAAAATTCTGAAGAATCACAAGAACGGGAATATTGGTTTATTCCCTTTTTTATGTGGGTACGGGTGGCGGTGGAGTCTTGTTGCTGCCTCCGTTGACTATCCAACTTGAAAGGGGATCTGTGAAGAAAACCTGCTCCTTCTGATCTCTCAACCCTCTGTGAAGAATCGCTCTGCCGGTTCCAAAGAAAAGTCCCCTTTCTCTCAAGTCCAATCCTGTATTTTATAGACTGAGAGAACCTCAAATCCGGATTGATTCGCTCCTGAAAAACCGGATCACGGAATATCAGCAAAGGAAACAAAACAAAAATACGGAAAATAACCCGCGGGTTGGCACCTGCGGATCGCTCCCGCGGGTTGCAACCCGCGGGAGGCTCCCGCGGTTGCATCCCGCGGGAGTTCCCGCGGGATGCAACCCGCAAGAGTCTCCTGCGGGTTGCCACCCGCGGGACCCGCGGGATGTCCCGCGGGTGGCAACCCGCGGGATGTCCCGCGGGTTGCATCCCGCGGGATCCTCCCGCGGGTTGCAACCCGCGGGATTCTCCTGCGGGTAGCAACCCGCGGGAGCTTTCCCGGGTTGCACTTTCGGGTTCTCCCTGGTTTCCATATAATTTTATTTTATTATATTTTTTTTATTTTATTTAATTATTTTTAGTGTCTACATAACCCCCTCCAAAGTTTTTGGAATTCTTTAATTTATTTGTAATGAATTTCAAAATACTTTGGATTTTTTCTTTTTAAGTGGGATTGTTTGTTATTTGGATCTTAGTTTGAGTAGGAATTAGCATTAGAATAGGAAAAGGATTTTAAATAAATATCCAAGTCCTGTTTGGACTCTAATCAAACTCTGATTTTGGTCAGAACTTTGATTCCTTTCCCTATTTGAACTCCTGCTAATTCACTATAAATACCCATAGATCTCCAACTTTTTTCTCATAATCAGAAAATCTCTCGTTCTTTTATTTTGTACGATTACTTTCTCCTTTCTCATGGCTTCCGCAGGCACTTCGCAACCACATGATTTAAATGCTGAAGATCGATCAGTGGGCGTTATCGCCGATGAGGATCGACACGCAGGCGTCACCGCCGCTGTTGATCTCTCTTCCCTGATATCAGGTAAACAAACGGTCATCCGTTTACTTTAAAATCGCTTTTGCGGTGCACGACTATACAGTGATGACCACAGGATTGATCACAAATCTCACAAATCTACCCTGTTCATTCATTTTTTTTTTTTTTTTTTTTTTTTACAGTTCAGTATTCGACGGATCCTTTGTCCAAGAATAATTATTTTGGATTTTCGAGCAGTCCGAATAATCAATCTCACTTTGGATTCGACGGTCACATCCCTTTGGTTGAGGAGCGAAGTAGTGCAGATCGACAACAGAAAATTATTAGCTGCAACCCACTTACAGCTCGTGAATTAATCACGGATTCCGTCTTCGAAGGCGCCAATAGACAGATTTTGAAGAAACCGCAATTTCTTTTTGGGGATGCTGTCAACCAACGAGACGAAGATTTATGGGACAGCGCCAAGTGGTTGAGCAATGTTGGAGGTCGCCATATGTTTATCCCGGATCTGGAGCGCAGCTATTCTTTATCTTATCTGCAGCGGATTTCATATCCCCGCATGATGTCTTGGCCAATTACCCGTAGCAGTCATGGCGTTGCGACCGGGAGATTTAACAGAAACGGTCCATTTGTCGATGGCCCGGCAAAGTATGTTACAGGTCTGTTGCCCAGTAGATTCGGCAAAGACTTACCTGTTGGAGAGCACCCGAAACGAGCAGACACCTTTATGAATCAATTTTCGGATGCCCATGGTCAATTCCCAGCTCATGATTTCCGCACTCATGGATGGATTCACTCTACTTTGCGATCATGGTGGTCTCGGATGACCCATTTCATTCTAGAAAATTTCAAGACACGTTTAGAGAAGCTTGGCCTCTATCATGCGGTGCGCAATGTGCAATTTGGAATTCCACATAGCTCTCCTCACTTTTTCTGCATACTGGAGATGTATAATCCGGAGACCAATACCTTCTTCACTCCTGTTGGAGAATTGGGATTTGCCCTTCACGAGATGCATGAGATTTCAGCGTTATCCATAGGCGAAACCCCTTACGAGGAGTATGTTCCAAATACGAAGGAACTGCTACGCCTCAAGGCCGTTCCTAATGCATACTCAACTTACTGGGAGTTGATGTGTCATTACAACATTTGTGCTGATATCTCCAGGCCACGAAATCAAGGGGCGCGCCAGGCCCGATATCAAGGGGTGCGCCATAAGGTATGGGCAGAATATCTATTCCAGAATCTGGAAAGATATGAGCGCAGTATCCAAGTACGGGCTGCTTGCGATATGGATACTGTCAATAAGAGGATTGGCACCTGCTTCGCAACTACATACACTGCGGAATCTGATGAAGACGGGTTCAAAGCTCAGACTGTTTTCGAGAGTTACCACTACCAAGCAGCTTCCCCCATATCAGACAATGCTATTTTTGCCGGATATCTCATGTTGTGGTTGAAGCGCTGTGTAGTGCCTACTTCGTGCCGCGAAACTGTTACTGTTGATGTTATTTATCCTGCAGTCCTGTTAGCGTTTGGCCAGCCTCTGGGGTTATTACCAGCTATGGTTTGCAGTTTGCAACGTGGCTTGAGGGACATAATTGCCCAATTTTGCAAAGTTCAACAGGCGGAAGATAAGGGTGGTAACACTATCTTCAAAACGCCTAATCCACGCATCGACCTGCCATTCACTATCTAATGGCTTGGTTCGTATTGCACTGTCCAGAATTGATGACTTCTCCTTCAGGACTTATTGATCATGCCATTCCTCATGTACAGCGTTTCGAAAATTGCTCATGGAATGGGAGGTACATGGCTAAGATTCGGCAAATCCTTGGGCGACATCAAAATTACCATATTTACCGTTGTTTCCCAAAATTTCTCGGAGGAAGTTATAGTAGCCAATTTGAAGATAGTTCTGGAAATGATGGCTATACATCCTTGCCATCGGGTTGCTTCTGGTGGCTTATTAGCATCCGGCCAAGTCATCTGGTTTTTCGACAGGGTCGAATTTGCCTCATGGAGTCCTATACACCCAGTCGCTTCGCACGTCAGTTCGGATATGATCAGCTATATGTTGGCAATCCGAACTCTTATCTCCGTCGTGAGGGAAATCTTCTCGAGGGTGCGCGAGGATGGTACCATTTTGCGGCCGGAGGTACAAAGGCATCTTTTACCCTTCCAAGCCAGTCACCCTCCCTTTTTGCATCAATGAGATTCTGCAATTGGTATCATCTTGCAGATATTATCCCTGGCGACTACCAGATTAATCATTCCTTCTTAAGGCATATTGAGGCATCGCATAGATCCTCGAAAAAAGGCTTGGCGCGTGAATCCCAATCCATAGGCGCCTCTCTTAGTCCTGATAGCAATGATGGCGATGGACAAGATGATACTTCTACCCCAGCTTCTCCTCATGGAGGTAGATCCGCGTCGAAGCGCTCAAATCCCAGAGGAGTCAACGTTCCTCAAAAGAAGAAGAGATTTCAGGCTCGGGTTGACAATTCGATTGTAGGACGAACCGTTAGTCGTTTCGGTCTGCCGACCACGACTCATCCGGATCGATCGACCACGAGTCATTCAGATCTACCAACCGCGACATCTGTAGTTCCGTTAATCGTTTCATCTAGGAATGATTTTCCTATTACCACTTCGATGTTTGCGTCAGGAGGACACTTGTCCACTACAACTTTTCCGGTCTTTTCCACTGTTACACCCACACCGACTTCTTCTAGCGAGACTGCCAGGATGTATGGTTTTGCCGCCTTCTCCACTCTTGAGACACCTGCTACCGTAAATCCAGTCCCTAAAGCTGCAAATCTTGGCAGGAGTGATCCAACTATCCCGGATAGAGGAGCTGCGGAGCTGACGGGTACTGCATTGGACAATAGTGCACTAGACGTCTTCTTGTCATCTCCCGGTGAAGCCGCTTTGCCTAGCTCAGCACCAAGACTTGTCTCTTCTGGTGAGCGTTTTTCTTTAAGGTTTGGACTTCATTCCATTTTTTTTTTTTTAACGCATATTGCTTGTATCTCAGGTGGTGAAGGTTCAACGACCCATGCCTCCTCGACTGCCAGATCAGACTCTTTGGATCTTGTGGACTATTCTGGTGTAAGTGGGGACATTTGTGACCTTGACGGTCTAGGCTCTGATGGAGAGTTCGATAGTGACTACTTCTATCAACCCAGCATGGACAAAGCCTCTCACTTCCCTTTGGAGGTCTCAGAGGCGGATAGACCTGAGAGATCTGGTTCTATTTCCATAGCCACCACCAATGCAACCTTTCCACCAGGTATTTGCATACTCTCTTTTTTTTTTATTTTGCACAAATCTTTTTGATTATGATACACGACCGCTCTATTTTTACCAGACGCAGGTGATGCTAGCGCACCTTCCATATCTTCTGCAGAGGCTCTAGTAATATCTGTGAACACAGAAAGCCTTCTTTTGCCGACATGCATGGTTTCATCACATTCTGACGCCATGGAACCAACGTGCGGCGCATTAGCCATGCCGCTAACATTGGCGACCTCGACAGCAGAGGTGATGACCACTCCAGCGCGAGTTGCGACCAATTTATTAGATGCGGCGGCAACTCCATTGTTAGAATCTCACATATCATCAGTACTCCCTACGGTCGCTCCATCATCCATACATCCTCTACCTGTAACCTCAACAGATTTGAAGCAGAATTCGGCCTCCAGCTTTAGTGAAAGAATCATCAGTCGCAATGTCGAATTCTTTCTTGAACTTTTTTATGGATGCATTGAGGAGATTCTCAACGGAGAGGATTCTCTGGAGAAGGTTCATCCTCTCATGGTGAGTCACCTAGACCATATCATGAGGATTGGAGGACCGCAGCGAGCAGCTCCTTATAGGGCTCGATGGGACGAGTTGGAGGTCCAATTGTCATTACTCAACAGTTTGCGCCAGGCCGATCTTGCCGAGATAGCAAACCAAGAAGTGGCTCGCTTACGAGCCCAAAACTTGGCTCTTCACGCCGAATTTCAGCAGAATATAGAACGCCAGGCCCAACTCGTAGCGGGACTCCGAGGTTCTTCAGAGAAGTTGACTTGGGACCTGACCCAGATGGAGAATGATATTGAACACCGCCGTAACTCCGTAGACCGCGAGCGGGAGATCATCGCCAAGGCTCAAGCCTCAATTACTAATCTTGAACTTGAAATTCAAAATATTTCTGGCAGAGCATCTGAGATCTCACGGCAAAAGGATCAAACCGAACATGACATCGCTGTCGGCATCAGGGAGTTAGAAGAACTCCAAACTCAGGCTGCACAACAACCTCTCATGGATGAAATGGATTTGCAGAGGAGAGCTTTAGAGACAGCGAGAGAGAGTCTCCACCGACGGCTGCAGGAAGTGGAAGATGCTTTGAAAGCTTTATCTCAAAAGTAATTGTTACTATTATTATTATTATATATATATATTTATTTATTTATTTTTTTATTTGTAATAATACAGAAAGAAAGACTTCGCTATGTGCTGCTGTATCATCATTATTATTATCTTTATCTTTTCTTTTATCCTTTCTTTTATCTCTTCTTTTTATACACTTTCATGTATAATAACTCAGACTATTCAGAGGTTCAAGACTTGATAGTGAGAGTTTTCAGATAAATTTAATCCTAAATGTTCAGCGACATATAGTGCGACCAATTAGGATTTACGAACATAGGCAGATGTATAATACTAACGTGCCTAAAGACAAAATGTAAAGCAGAGGTTGGATGTTAACGTGCTTATAGGATGACAAGCAGAGGTATAATGTTGACGTGCTTATAGAATAACAAACAGAGGTATAGTATTAACGTGCTTGTAGTATCCTAACCGTTCAGTGACATCTAGTATGACGGGTTAGAAAAAGACAGAGGTATTATTAAACATATCTTGGGGCTCAACCTATTCAGAGGATCTAGTCGTGATAGGAATGAAGGAGCTGACCAAACAGAGGTAATTGTTAACGTGTTCGGTCTCAAAATTCTGACTATCAGAGGTAACTGTTAACTTGATAGGAAAGATGATTGTCGTCAGAGAAAACTTTTAACCTAACGACCTAAAAAGATTATGTTCATCAGACGTTGTAACTTTAGACTTGATGAAGTATGATTTTTTTTTTTTGACAAAGGTAAAATCTTATCTTAATAAAGAATTGATCTAATGTAAGGTTTTTAGCAAACCCCCAGCTATCAACGGATTTGATTAGCCTTTACCAACTACCGTTTGAGTTGGGCTAGCCATGCTATTCCCCTCAGCATGGTGAGTTGTCAAGGATTTCGTTTGGGGCTTAAATGCCAAACTTTTCCTCTTCCCTTTGCCTTAGCAGCTTAGGGCAGTGATGTATTCTTATATTCGGATAAGAATACTGTTGTGACAGATTTGTCGTGGGATTTTTAGCAAATCCCCAGCTATCAACGGGTTTGATTTTGCCTTTACCAACTACCGTTTGAGTTGGACTAGCCATGCTATTCCCCTCAGCATGGTGAGTTGTCGAGGATTTCATTTGGGCTTAAATGCCAAACTTTTCCTCTTCCCTTTGCCTTAGCGGCGTTGGGTGATTCATGCTTTTTACCCCCAGCATAGTGGGGTTGGCGAGAAATCTATTCTCTTTCCGTAGCCTTATCGGCGTTGGGCGGTTCATACTTTTTACCCCCAGTATGATGGGGTTGGGCGAGAAATTTATTCTCTTCCCGTAGCCTTGTCGGCGTTGGGCAGTTCATACTTATTACCCCCAGTATGATGGGGTTGGCGAGAAATTTATTCTCTTCCCGTAGCCTTGTCGGCGTTGGACAGTTCATACTTATTACCCCCAGTATGATGGGGTTGGCGAGAAATTTATTCTCTTCCCGTAGCCTTGTCGGCGTTGGGTAAAATTTTTTCCTTTATTTTAAGAATAATATTTTTTGAGAAATTTTCCATTAATGGGCGCCATCATTCGATCTCCATGCTGATTAATCAACCGGTATGCTCCATTTGAGTAGACTGTCTCCACTACAAATGGGCCTTCCCATTTCGGCTGAAACTTGCCTTTAGTTTTATGCGTGAGAATCATAGGACGCCTGACTGCTAGGACCAAGTCACCCACTTTAAAAGTTCGTTCCTTCACCTTTTTGTTGAAGGCCCGAGATATTCGCGCCTGATAAAGCTCGATTTGCTGTTGAGCTTTTAAGCGTTTCTCATCCAATGCTTCTAATTCCCGAAGTCGTTGGCCATGTTTTTCCTCGGTGGTCATTCTTGTAGCTAATGCCACCCGAAGAGAAGGAATCTGAATTTCTAGAGGTAGTATAGCTTCGCAACCATATACTAAAGAAAATGGTGTACTCTTTGTGGGTGTCCTAACCGTCGTGCGATAAGCCCACAGACAAGCCCCCAATTTTTCGTCCCAATCACGCTGACTTGAAGTGACAAATTTCTGCAAAAGCTTCACAATGGTCTTGTTGAATGCTTCAGCTTGACCATTTGCGGCCGGATTATATGGATACGAAAATATGTTCTGTATTCTGAACTTATCACAGAATTTAGTATAGGCTCTGCTAGTGAATTGAGGGCCATTGTCGCTGATGATCCGTCTAGGAACACCAAAGCGATAAATAACGTGGTGTTTGATGAAACTGACCACATCATTCGTTTTTACTTCTCGCAAAGGGATAGCTTCTGCCCATTTTGAGAAGTAATCGGTTATAGCCAGTATAAACCGATGTCCATGAGAAGATGGAGGAGCAATGGGACCAATGATATCCATTCCCCAAGTCTCGAATGGCCATGTAATTGTGGTTGGATGTAGGTACTCTGCGGCCTGGTGTATGTAGTTCGCATGTACCTGACATGCATGGCATTTCTTCGCATATGCCATGGCATCTGACATCATTGTCGGCCAGTAGTAACCCATTCTCTTTATCCGGTCTCCCAATTTAGGTCCCGGCTAATGAGCACCACAGGTCCCGTCATGTGCTTCTTTGAGTACTTCTTGTGCTTCTTGTCGTGATAAGCACCGAAGTAAAACTCCACCTGACATTTTTCGATATAAGGAACTAAGCTCAGAATTATAATAGAATTTTTTTGCTTCCTTCTTTACTTTTGCGGCTTCTTTAGGATCTTCGGGTAACATCCCGTAGAGCGCAAAATCGACGAATACGAACCGCCAATCTCTGGGTTCGAAGTTCATCCCTGACACATGGACCTCATTTGCCTCGAGTATTTCTTCAGGGCAAAGGAGCTCCCGGCTTCCAACCTCAACACTTTTAGTTGACTTAGCAGGGAGCGCTAATGTAGCAGCGAGAGACGCCAAGGCGTCAGCATATGCATTCTCGTGCCGTGGCACATAGTCAATATAAAATTCTTCGAAAGAGTCGGCAAGTTTTATTGTTGCCTTGTGGTAGGGTACGAGATGCTCATGTTTAACCTCGTATTCTCCTCTTACTTGATTTACTATGAGCTTGGAATCCCCATAGGCCTCCAAACGTCGGACCCCCAGCTGTCGGGCAATTCGCAACCCCGTTAATAATGCATTGTACGCGGACACATTATTAGAACATGGTTGAGTTAATGAATATCCTCGGGGGATCACATGATTTTGCCGGGATATTAGAACCACCCCCACTCCAGCAGAGTTCTTTCTCGCTGCTCCATCAAAGAACAGCTGCCAAATCGGTTCTTTAGAGACCATATTGGCTTCCACTATCTCATCTGGAATATCCTCATAAAGTTTCGAGGATTGCGGGATAGGATGCTCTGCTAAGAAGTCAGCAATTGCTTGTCCCTTAATCGCCTTTTGTGGTATAAATCGCATGTCATATTGCGATAGGAGGATTGACCAATTGGCTAACCTGCAATTGAGTGACCCAGGCTTGGTCATGAGCACTCTCAGAGGATTTACCCGATAAATCACATGGATTGTTTGGCCTACTAAGTAATGCCGCATTTTCTGAATTGCGAATACCAGGGCCAAACATTCCTTCTCTACTGGAGTATACCGATGTTCGGCACCTACCATAGTTCTACTAAGATAGTAAACAGCTTGCTCATGGCCGGAGTCATTAGTTTGGGCTAACAAGGCACCAAGTGAATGGTCCATTGCCCGAACGTATATTAAGAATGGTTTTCCCGATATAGGGGCTACCAATACCGGAGGCTTTGTGAGGTACTTCTTGAGATCTTCAAAGGCTTGTTGACAAGCTTCATCCCAAACGAACGACACCCCTTTCTTCGTTAGCCTGGTAAAAGGTTGGCACCGCCCTGAAAGGTTGGCGATAAATCTCCGGATATATGCTAGTCTCCCTTGTAATCCACGAAGTTCTTTAAGGTTTCTTGGTGGCTGCATCTCTTGAATTGCTTTTACCTTTTCAGGGTCTAAATAAATACCCTTGGATGTAACAATGAAACCAAGGAATTTGCCACTAGAAACACCGAGAAAGGACTTAGTTGGATTCATTTTTAATTGGTGTTTTCTCATAATATCAAACACCGCTTTCAGATCCCGGAGATGATCGTCTTTATTACGACTCTTGACAGCCAAGTCATCCACATAACACTCTACCGTTTTACGGAGATGCTCGCGGAAAATTGTGCTCATAGCACGCTGGTAAGTTGCACCTGCATTCTTCAGACCGAATGGCATGACTGTATAACAGTACACGCCTAACGGTGTTCTGAATGCAGTATGTTTCTCGTCTTCCGGACACATTTTGATTTGATTATATCCGGAAAATCCATCCATGAAAGACATTCTTTCAAATCCGCAGGTGTTGTCAATCATGACATCCGCTATTGGAAGTGAAAATTCATCTTTAGGACATGCTGCATTGAGATCTCGAAAATCGATGCAGATTCGGATTTTTCCATTCTTCTTGGGAACCGGAACGATGTTCGCTACCCAATCAGGATGTTGTTCTTCTCGTACGAAGCCAGATTGTATAAGCTTCTTTACCTCATCTTCGATTGATTCCATCAGTTCTGGACGGAATCTTCTCTGTTGCTGTTTTACTGGTTTCGCATCTGGCTTAATATTGAGTCGATGCACAGCAACTTGAGGATCTAAACCCGGCATGTCTTCATAGTTCCAAGCAAAGACATCTATGTATTCTCGAACGAGAGTCACCAGGTCGTCTCTTTCATTAGGAGGTAAACTCTCGCTTATAAATATGGGTTTAAGATTGGTTTCATCTCCCATATTTATTTGGACCACCTTATCCTCCGTAGGAGGTTCACGTTGCTCAAAACGCATGTTCCACTGGGCATCAAGATGCTTTACCAATGCTTCATCTTCTATAAGGGTCAGTTCATCGTTTTTATCTGGGGTTGGACTGATAGATGTCATGTTTACCGTCATCTCTCTGAATAATATACCCAGGTTGATATCCGAATCCCAATCGGAATCTTCCACATTCTAGCAAATCATATCTTCGATATCCGAAGGATCGGGTGTTGTGACGTATCCCAACCCCCTGCCAGTTTTGTGATAATAGTTCGGTTCTTTTCCTTTGGGTACGAATGAGGGAAGCGGATCCCGACGTCCCTTACCAAAGTTTAATCCGGGTTTATTGATGAAATCATATCCCATTTTTGCCATCATCCGGAATGACTTTAGTCCATAATGATAGAATTGAGGGGCTTCCTGAGCCTCACTTTCACTATCACTGGATGAGGCTATATGTGATTTAATTCTTCCAAAAAAAAATAGGTTTTTGACCTGGTCGATGGGCCGGTACTTCGAACACCGCCCCATCTGCGTTTTCGATGTTTGGTTGTACCATCATCGATGACCTAATAGGCATGTGCATGGTTGCTAAAGTCTCCAATTCTGAGAGACTATCCGCATCCGTGCTAGTAGCTGAAGTTAAAGAATCAGTAAGAACACCAGGCAAATAAGCAAAGTTCAGATTCTCATTTATTTCCCACTCGCCTTCATCACTGGCGGTGTCATTTACATCTAACTCATCAAGATTGATTACAAGAGGTTCAAAGCCTTCATTGGCAAAAAACACTCCTGACTCAGTATCCGCTTCATTTCCACTATCACATTCATCGTGTAGTGGGGGGTCGACCTCAGCACTTTCAGCATACAGAAGGGCGTCTACGAAGTAGTTTTCAACACCCTTGAATGGCTGTTTGTCAGCAATCAAAGTATGCACTTCTCCGTCTTCATCCACGTACTTCATGCATTGGTGCAGGGTGGATGGGACGATCATATTAGCATGAATCCATGGTCGTCCTAAGAGAATGTTATAAGAAGTGTCTGCTTCGATCACGTAACAGGTCACCTCGCTCTTAAGATCTCCGATCTGACATCTGAGCCTGATCTTTCCCAGAGGGTGACTGCCATTGGCATTGAAGCCAAAAATGGCGGTATTAGTTGGAGTCAGTTTGTAGTGAGGGATCCCAAGAAACTGCATAAGCCTCCGTGGCACAATGCTCAAGGCAGAACCCGGATCAATCTGAATTCGACCGATTTCCGCTGAGCCAATATACCCGGTATAGTACAGGGGCCTGTTGTGCTTAATATTCTTCAGCTGCATGTCCTCTGGTGTAAAAGTGATATAAGGGGCGTGCCTTGACACTGAGTTGCATTGCGGGCATGCCTCCTCAACCTCCTCCGGGAGATGGGCTAAGAAAGCTTCGGATTCCGCTAGGGCTTCTCTTAACGCATCTCTTGTAGACTTGGACAGGCGTAATAACTCGTACAGAGTTATTCTTGCAGGTATATTCGCCAACTGTGCCATGACATCAAACTGAAAAGAGGAACTTTGCTCTTCAGAGACATCTTTTCGTAGTGCTCGGTTGTATCTGAGCTCCTTTTGTTTTCCCTTGTCGGGAATTTGCTTGGTAGTTCCTTCATTAATCTCCTTGGTTGGCTTAGAGGGGCCAGCCTCTGTGTTTGAGAGGTCCTTCAAGTAGTGTTTTCCAGATCTGGTTCCGGAAGGTGGTGCAAGCTCATTCTCCACCGCCAGAGCTGTCGCCTCCGATTCAGAATCTGTCAACAGCGGAATGTCATCTGCATCCTTCTCAATGGTTGCTGAGACGGCATTGCACATGCGCTTCTTTCCTCTTGTTTCAGTTTTCTTTCTGGTCCTGACGGTTATCCATTGTTCATCTTCAAGAATGTCTGGATGCACCGAAAAGACCTCCTGCTTCTCTGTTGTGAAGGGGACTAACCCTTTCTTCTGTTGATTATGGGGGTCCAAATTAACCACCCTGAGCTCACCCTTTGGAATAGGTGTGAGCCCATCTGGTACCTCCAGCTCACCCACTGTAAATGTGGCCGAGTTAGCCGTCACCCTTTTTTGTTCAGCTTTGAGCTGAACTGCTCCGGCATCAATTAGTGCCTGAATCTTATCTTTCAAGATGAAACAGTTTTTAGTTGGGTGACCCACGATCCGATGGTATAAGCAGTAATTCGGATCATTGGTCTTTCCAACCTCTTCAGGTCTTTTGCTCTCTGGCAACTTGAGCATGTTGCGCTTAGTGAGCAAATTAAACATGGTAACAGTATGTTCATCCTTGAATGAATACTGTTTTTGTATTCTGGGTGACCCCGCTGTGTTGTTTTTAGCCGGCCTTTGTTTCGGCTTGGATATATTCTCCACCGCCATTATGTCTTTCCCTCTGGAACGGGGGAAATGAGATGTTGGCTTGTTCGAGGTGCCTCTTCTTGTAGATTGCTGTTGCTCTTCAAGGCGCCGGAGTATGTCTTCGGCCTGCTCACCTTGCTTGAGCAACTCTCTCCAAGATCTGGATTCAACCGAACCCATCTTGACTAAGACATCAGTCAATAAGTTATGCCTGCAAGTCTCCACGAGGGTCTCCTGTGTCATGCCATGCGGGCACCGCACGGAAAGCTCTCGGAACCGCTCGACAAAAGCTTTTACTGTCTCACTCTCTCCCTGCTTTGCTGCTAGCAGGGATGGTACCGAGACCTCAGTATCGTCTTCAAAAAATCGGGCCAAGAACTCACGTTCTACGTCGGCCCACGATTTAATCGTTCCTTGGGGTAGTTGCATAAACCAGGTAAATGCGGGTCCTTGTAAGGTACTCGCAAATATCTTGGTCAATGTTGGATCATGCCCCATCAAATGTCCTGTCTGTGACAGGAAGTAGAAGATGTGTTGCTGTGGAGAGCCTTTCCCGTCAAACGATTGAAGGTTTAACGGTTTGTAATTTGCAGGGTAAGGCGTGGTCTCCCATTCGATAGGATAGGGACGCACTATTCCCACTTCCTGCAACTTCTTTCGGTGAAGAAGGGCCTGTAGCTGGTTTTCCATCTTTTCCATTTTTTCCACCTGAGGATTAATGAACACTTTTACTCTTTCTTTTTCTCCTAACTGAGAAGGTACTTCTTCGTAGTCGTCTCCACTGTCTTCCTCTACGCGGACATGTTCCTCTTCATGTTGTTTAGCGGATGACGAAGATTGGCCTTTCTTCGTTTGGGCCAGCAACTGAGTCAAGAGTTGTTTCATCTCCTCCATAGTCTCTTCCTGCTGTTTGAGGCGTTGTTCTTGCCTTTCAAGTCTTCTAGAGACTTCTTCTGGAAGATCGGCCATATTTACTGTAGCCTCCAACCCTCTATTTGAATCAGAATAGGGTGAAGATACAATAGCAGAATATCTGTCTTCCTCTTCGTCAGATCCTGCAGCTAACTTTTTATAGTTCAATGGTATGGCGACTCCTCTCCTAGCCCGAGTGTGTCGGAACACACCCTCTGGCTCAACAGACACCCCCCTTAATTTTGAAGTGAACTCTTTGTCTGAGGAGTCACTTTTGGTAATTTTCTTGCCTTTACCAACCATATAGGATGAAACGGCAGGCAGATCATCCCCAGGGCACATCTTTTTTACTATCCGCCTTCTCTTTGGCTCTATAATCCGCTCAAAAACGGATTGTCCTGACTTGCATTTGCAGTTTGACAAGACGGCTGAGATCAGCCGTTCACAATGGCAGTGAGAATCAGGTTGGGATGTGCTCCTCTTTCGAGTAAGATACCCTCTCAAATCTTCGGACTTATCTCCATTTACATTCTGACGCCTCTTGCGCCGCAAGTTCTGTTCATAATATTGGTTGGTTTGTAATATTTCAGGGCTAAGGGCTTTCCCTGTATCAACACATTCTCTTCTATGGAGTCGTCTAGAGTGTGTGCTGGCTTGCGCAGTTGCGCGGGCCCCGCACACATTGGATTGTTCCTCCGCAGATGGTACACCTGAGAGAGTGACCATAAAGTTAGGTGTGCGCTGTGTGTTCATTGCGCGTGTGCCCGAATAGACACCAGAACCAGATCTTTTTTGCGGAGTGCAACCCGCGGATTGCAACCTGCGGGGTGCAACCCGCGGTTGGAACCGCGGGTTTGCACCCGCGGTTGCAACCGCGGGGTTGCACCCGCGGGGTGCAACCGCGGGGTTGCACCCGCGGGGTGCAACCCGCGGTTGGGACCGCGGGTTTGCACCCGCGGTTGCAACCGCGGGGTTGCCCCCGCGCGGTGCAACCCGCGGTTGGAACCGCGGGTTTGCACCCGCGGTTGCAACTCCGTGGTTGCCTCCATGCGGTGCAACCCGCAGTTCTTCCTGTGAATTTCCATTTTTGGATTCTTGGGCTGGATTTTCCGACTGTAATTTTCCAGAGGCGCTGTTCAGGCGGGCCCGTTGGATTTTGCGCCTCAAGTTTCTTTTCTGAGAGCGGGTGAGAGCTTGATTCAACTTAGGAGTGGGCGATGACGCCTCAAGTTTTCTGACAGAGTCAGTTTTAGCGGGCGATGACGCCTCATAAGTTCTAATAGGCGATGACGCCTTCTTCTTTTCGGTGGGCGATGACGCCTCACCTTTGCTCATCATAGCCCGGCGATGACGCCTGGGCTCCGAGTCAGAGGAAGAGATAAACTCTTCGTATTTTTGCTGATCAACCTCTACGATCAGCGTTTCGACAACAGATCCGATGGGTATCAAGTCGGACTGCGCCACGACGTTCTCTGTAGTGAACAGAGAGGCTCCCACTGTGGTCGCCAGTTCTTGTACGCCCGAAAATTGAACCTTTGATTCCATTGCAAAATTGATGAATTACAATAGGAATTTAGATTACAAAAATTCCGAAGAATCACAAGAACGGGAATATTGGTTTATTCCCTTTTTTATGTGGGTACGGGTGGCGGTGGAGTCTTGTTGCTGCCTCCGTTGACTATCCAACTTGAAAGGGGATCTGTGAAGAAAACCTGCTCCTTCTGATCTCTCAACCCTCTGTGAAGAATCGCTCTGCCGGCTCCAAAGAAAAGTCCCCTTTCTCTCAAGTCCAATCCTGTAATTTATAGACTGAGAGAACCTCAAATCCGGATTGATTCGCTCCTGAAAAACCGGATCACGGAATATCAGCAAAGGAAACAAAACAAAAATACGGAAAATAACCCGCGGGTTGGCACCTGCGGATCGCTCCCGCGGATGCCAACCCGCGGGAGGCTCCCGCGGTTGCATCCCGCGGGAGTTCCCGCGGGATGCAACCCGCGGGAGTCTCCCGCGGGTTGCATCCCGCGGGATCCTCCCGCGGGTTGCAACCCGCGGGATGTCCCGCGGGTTGCAACCCGCGGGATTCTCCTGCGGGTAGCAACCCGCGGGAGCTTTCCCGGGTTGCACTTTCGGGTTCTCCCTGGTTTCCATATAATTTTATTTTATTATATTTTTTTTTATTTTATTTAATTATTTTTAGTGTCTACATTGGGCAACAAAAAATTTTATCTATAGTACTCAATTAGCCATTCCAATGGCTAGCAAGAGTAGCAGAAACAACATGATGTTTATCATCGTCAATATTTTTGGCACTCCCAGTCTAATCCGGCTGTTAGCCAATGAGAATGATTCTGTCACAGCTATGGTTTGGAGCGTACCCAAGAAGCCAGCTTGCAAGTGCGGGCTGTCCATGCTTGGTATCGATATTGGCTTCCCTACTGGTACAGGGGTCGCTCTGGCAGGGAACTCATTGGTTCCTACCACCAAAGTTGCCATATTTGCAGAAACTTTCTTCTGTTCCTCTTTAAGTGTGAGAACTCCGGTTTCTATTAATGCCTAAGTTCGGTTCTTAAGAGAATAGTAATTCTTAGTTGGGTACCCAACGTTCCGATGGTACAGACAATAGTTAGGGTCGTTGGTTTTACCAGCGTCTTTCGGTTTTTGATTCTCCGGAAGCTTCAACATGTCCTTTCTAAGGAGGAGATAGAATAGAGTACATGTCTGCTCCATCTTGAATGTATAAGTTCTATCTTGGCGGGGCCTATTCTAATCTGCACCTCTTGTTTTACCGGACTTGTCTGCTTTGGAGTAATATCTAATGTCATTACAGCCTTCTCTTTATTTTTAGGATTATATGGATATTGCCTGTTATTTATAGAGTTTCTCGTGCCACGAGATTTCTTAATCCGACGAATTATATCTTCCGCCTGCTCTCTCTACTTTAACAGGTCTTTCCAATTCTTAGACTCTACAGCTCTCATTCTCATCAGCACGTCGGTTCTGAAGTTATACTTACAGATTTCCACCAGAGTTTCTTGGGTCATAATATGTTGACAATGCACGGATTTTTCTCTGAAGCGTTCAATGAAGGTTTTGACTGTTTCTTCTTCTCCTTGTTTCGTCGCAAGGAGGGAATGAACCGATATATCATCCTCAAAGAAACGTGCCAATAATTGTTTCTCGACATCATACCAAGTGTTTATGATTTTCGGGGGCAACTGCATAAACCATGTAAAGGCAGGCTCTCGCAAGGTACTCGCAAATACTTTGGTCATTATGGGATCATTTTTCATCATATTACCGACTTGTGACAAGAAGTAGTATATGTGCTGGCTTGGGGACCTCTTTCCGTCATATGACTCCAATTTGAGGGGTTTGTATTTTTCTGGATAGGGGGGCGAAGTCCCACTCAAGCGGGTATGGTCTTGAAACCCCCGATTCTTTCAATTCTTTCTTGTGCATTAGGGCATCCAGTTGGTTTTGCAATTTCTCGATCTTTTCTTCATGAGAATCACGAAAAGAGTATTTGTCATCTTCCTCATGTGTCGAATAAGCCTTTTCTTCTTTATTGTCTTCATTCATTTTAAACGGTATCTCCTCGTCTTTATTTGGTGGAGTTTTCGACGAAGAAGTTTTCGCTCTATCTTCGACTATTTTCTGAGTATTTTCGACCACTTTTAGAAGTATTAGTTTGAGGTTATTAATGGCCTTTTGCTGACCTCGAATTATCTGCTCTTGGGCTTCTATCCTTTGGTCAATGTCATCGTACCTGTCCACTGCGTGCGAGTGTGATTTCAGTGATCGGGAGAATGTACAAGATTGTATGGAAGTTATGGCCGAATTGTCGCTGTCATTATCATAAGAACATTTTGCAAGTTTCTTGTAATTTGGAGGAGCGATAGCGCCTGATTTGAGTTGGGTTAAATGATGAGATTCTTCATCGTCTGAATCTGACTCATATTCTTTCTTCATGATCTTGTTGTCTTTGCCGATCATAATTGAGGTCACTGCGTTTAATTCTTTTTCTTTAATTTTGTATCTCAGATTATTTTTTCTCCTCTTTGGAGTATCTTGATAAGACTTAGTTATTCTGTTAAATACAGACACTCTGTTCTTAGTACAATAACAATTATCCAATACAGCAGATACGACTATAATATGTTGCTCACAATTGCATGTTGAGTGTGGCTGAGCTTGAGTCATGCTTCTTTTACCTGTCAAGTAATCTTTGAGATCGAGAACTTTAGATGAAGAATCTTGGGTGTGGGGCCCACTTGGTTGTCGGGAGAGTCCGGGAACTTGCTGAAACTTCTTAGAAGTAGTGGTGTTGAATTGGTCCTCAACACCCTGATTATCAGCCTTAACTTTGTATTTTGGTTGGTTTAGCTTCATGTTTTGAACTATTTATGCGAGGCTAGACCGTAACTTCACATTTTAGATCATTTACGCGAGACTGGGAAATAGCTTCGCATTACGCTAACCTCGCGTTTTACGCTGGCTTGGCATTTCTGAGAAAATTCATCTTCTGCTTTTTACTTAGCCTCACGTGGAAAATCATACGCTAGCTCCGCTTTGTGTTTTATGCAAGAATCCTTAGATTTGCGATTAACGCTTGGCTCAAGTTTGAGGTTGATAACCTCGCGTGGGAAATCACACGTGGATTTCTCTTTGCGATTAACACAATTAACTTCGCGATTCATGCGATAGTAGCAAGCCTTGCGATTAACGAAAGATTTACTGGCTTCGTAATTAACGCTAAGCTCAGTTTCAGCCTCGCATGGAAAATCACACGCTGGCTTAGTTTTGCGATTAACGCAACAATTCTTGGCTCCATGATTTGCGCTAAGCTCAGTTTTAGTCTCGTGTGGAGAGTCTCCGTCACATGCTAGTTCTGTCAGAAATTTATCCTCGCAATTTTGCGATTAATGCAAGTTTTACTGGCTTCGCGATTTACACTAAGCTCAGTTTTAGCCTCGCGTGGAGAGTCTCCATCACTCGCTGACTCTATCAGAAGTTTATCCTCAAGTTTTACGTTTGTTAAATTGATTTTTCTAGTTTTACGTCCAGAATCAGTTGCCTCGCGTGGAAAATCACACGCTGACTTAGTCATATTTTCGCGTTTAACGTGATATTGACTGGCCTTGCGATTGATACAAGCCAGTTCGCGAGGTGCAGTAGCTCGCGTTCTGCTACTTCATTAGCCTCACGTTTAACGCGGGTTTTGAGGGCTTTTCGCCTTGCTCTCCAATTTTGATTACGGAGTTGGGTTCTGGTCAAACCAGTTTTCAAGCTTCTTCGGCAGTAGAGAGGTCATCCTCTGTTAGGGTTTTCTGCCTAAACGACGGCTCCACGGCCGCGGTCTCAAAGGGTGCCCGTTTAACGGTGAATTTCCGATTACCCGATTTACGGAAATTGGAGCACACGCGGCGATAGCGCCGCGTTTCAGCCAGATTCAGAAAAGAGGTACTCCTCGTATTTCTGCAGGTCGATCTCCACGACGAGTATATTAACGTCAGATCTGATCATTTTCACGTCAGATTGCGCCATGATCTCTTTTTCAGTAAAAGAGATATCTCCCACTGTGGTCGCTAGTTTGTTCTTAGCAAAAATCTTGTTTCCTTCTATTGAAATAACTTAATTAAAATGAAAGTGAATAAAAGAGAACAGACAAGAGGATTTATAACTTATCTCTCTCTTTTACAATAAAAATGGGCTCTATGCAACGATGGGATCTATCAAGTAGCTCATTTTGACGATCTAACGTGGAAATCTTCTTTCTAGATAAAGAAGATGGTCGGCCCTAAATCTTCTCTGCTGGTCTTCGCGAATTCAAGGCTCTAACGCATAACTTGAACTTCACTAAATCTCCAAATAGATCGATCTCCAAAGGCTTCAAGACTCTCTCGCGTACTTGAATTGCCAAAGGATAAAAAAGATTGAAGATGGATCTATTGAGGATTAATCTATTGAAGATGGATCTGTTGAAGGTTAATCTATTGAAGATAGATCCCTAAAGTCTTCTCAAAGAGAGTATTTATAGACTTTAGTTTGAAAGTTCTCACAGGAATAGGAATAGAAGATTTTCATAGGAATGAAATAGAAGGTTTTTGTATTTATTAAAGATTCTAATCAAATATTTGATATTGATTTAAATCTCTTTATTTGGAGTTCTGATTGGACTCAATTTGGGTACTAGATAAGCTCAAATCTCAATCACAATCAATTTAGGATTCTGATTGGACTCAATTTAGGTATTGAATAAGCCCAAATCTCAATCACAATCGATTTAAGATTCTGATTAGACTCAATTTGGATATTGGATAAGCCCAAATCTCAATCACAATCAGTTTAAGATTTTAAGAATCTGCTTACGCGGAGTTAATAATCTGGTCGCGGAGCTAAACTCTTAACTTCGCGTTTTATCTCTTC
>JAYEPQ010000008.1:31316807-31339307 GCA_036321105.1 Dracaena cambodiana
TTAAAGGTCTTATTCATATCTTAAATTACTTTAAACTATTATTAACTTAATGGTACGCTGCACAAGCTTCAAACTACTGGCATCTGATCAGATAAAATTGGAATAGAAAGTTTTTGTATTTATTAAAAATAGGAATAGAAGATTCTGACTAAAGTATCTTTACTTTTTTGTATTCATTAAAAATTCTTATCAAATATCCTAGTCTTGATTTAAATCTCTTGATTTTGGATTCTGATTGGACTCAATTTGGGTATTGGATAAGGCCAAATCTCAATCACAATCAATTTAAGATTCTGATTGGACTCAATTTGGGTATTGGATAAGCCCAAATCTCAATCATAATCGAATTAGAATTCTGCACATGCGGAGTTAAAATACCCTGTACGCGGAGCTATAGACTTAGCTCCGCATTTTACTCAACGCGAGGCTAAATCTTAGCCAAACGTGGAATTACGAAGTTAACTCCGCGTTCTGCTTGGAAATTTCCTTTTATCATTACTTTTAAAATTTTTACCACCAACAGAACCCCCTCCAAAGTTTTCAAAATGGTTTATGACTTAGCAAATTTTGAAATACTTTGGATTTTCAATTTGGTGATCAAGTTAAGATCAAGAAATTCGGCAGAGGTGCCTAATCGCACATGCCTGACGTGTGGCGGAGACGTTTAATTGCACACGCTAAAATGATCGGGTCAGAATCATCGATCTTTGGCAGCGGCGCCCAATTGCACATGCCTGATAATTTGGTGGAGACGGTTCAAGGCTCTCTCGTGTAACTTAAACTACATCTCACTGTCAGAGGTAGGAATTTAACATGACAGAGTTTATAGGATTTTTAGTAAACCCTTAGCTATCAACGTATTTGATTAGCCTTTACCAACTACCGTTTGAGTTGGGCTAGCCACACTATTCCCCTCAGTATGATGAGTTGTTGAGGAATTAATTTCCTCTCCCCCTTACCTTTAACAGTATTGAGTAGTTGATTCATACTTTTACCCCCAGTATGATAGGGTTGGCAAGGAACTTGATCTCCTCTTCCGGCCGCTTTAACAACACTGGGCAAAAAAATTTTTATCTATAACACTCAATTAGCCACTCCAATGGCTAGCAAGAGTAGCAAAAGTAACATGATGTTTATTATTGTCAATATTTTCGGCACCCCCAGTCCAATCCGGCTGCTAGCCAATGAAGACGACTTGATCGCAGCTGTGGCTCGGAATATATCCAAGGGGTCAGTTTGCAAGTGCGGGCTGCCCATGCTTGACATCGATATTAGCTTTTCTACTGGTATAGGGGTTGCTCTGGCAGGAAACTCATTGGTTCTTACTACCAAAGTTGTCACATTTGCAGAAACTTTCTTCTGTTCCTCTTTAAGTGTGAGAACTCCAGTTTCTATTAATACCTTAATTCGGTTCTTAAGAGGATAACAATGCTTAGTTGGGTGCCCGACGTTCTGATAGTACAGACAATAGTTAGGGTCATTGGTTTTACCAGCGTCCTCCGATTTTTCATTTTCCGGAAGTTTCAGTATGCCCTTTCTGAGGAGGAAATGGAATAGAGTAATGGTCTGCTCAGTCTTGAATGTATAAGTTCTATCTTGTCGGGGCCTATTTTGACCTGCACCTCTCTGATTCTGAGATCTTGGCTTTGGATCTGCAAATGATACCATCACAACTTTCCCTTTATTTTTAGAATTATGTGGATATGGCATGTTATTTATAGAGTTTCTTGTACCACGAGATTTCTCAATCCGGCGAATTATATTTTTCGTCTGCTCTCACTGCTTCAGCAGATCTTTCTAAGTTTTGGACTCTACAACTCCCATTCTTATCAGCACGCTGATCCTAAAATTATGCTTACAGGTTTCCACTAGGGTTTTCTGGGTCATACCATGTCGACAATACACGGATTTTTCCCTGAAGCGTTCAATGAAGTTTTTGACCGTTTCTTCTTCCCCTTGTTTCGTCGCAAGGAGGGAATGCACCGATATTTCAGTATCATCTTCAAAGAAACGTGCCAAGAACTGTTTCTCGATATCGTACCAAGTATTAATTGTCCCCAGGGACAACTGCATAAACCATGTAAAGGCAGGCCCTCGCAGGGTGCTTACAAATATCTTGGTCATTATAGGATCATTTCCTATCAGATGACCGGTTTGTGATAACAAGTAGTATATGTGCTGGATTGGGAACCCCTTCCCATTATATGACTCCAATTTGAGGGGTTTGTATTTTCTAGATAGGGGGCGAAGTCCTACTCAAGCGGGTATGGTTTTGAAACCCCGATTCTTTCAATTCTTTCTTGTGCATCAAGGCAACAAGTTGGCTCTGTAATTTCTCAATTTTTTCTTCATGAGGGTCATGGAAAGAATATTTGTTTCATCCTCATGTGTCGAGTAAGCTTTTTATTCCTTATCTTCTTCATTCATATTAAATGGAGTTTCTTTTTCTTTCTTTAGCGGTTATTCTGAAGAAGTTTTAGCTTTATTCTCGACTATTTTTTGGGTATTTTCAACCACCTTTAAGAGCATCATTTTGAGATCCTCGATCGTTTTTTGTTGCTCTCGTATCATCTGTTCTTGGGCCTCCAATTTCTAATCGATGTCGTCAGATTTATCCACCATACGTGATGCTGATTTTTGTGGTCTGGATGATGCAGAAGACGAGGTGAAGCTATGGCCGAGTTGTTGCTATCGTTGTCACAAGAACCTTTTACAAGTTTCTTATAATTTTGAGGGGCGACAGCCCCTAATTTAAGTAGAGTAAGATGATGAGGTTTTTCGTCACTTGATTCGGAATCAACCTCTTTATCTATAATTTTCTTACCCTTTCCAACCATGTTAGAGGTTACTGCTTTCCATTTTTTTCTTTAATCTCTCGGGGAGCACTTTTAGTCCTCTTTATAGGGTTTTTATCTGACTCAGTTAATTGGTCGAATACTGACACCCGTTCTTACTGCAGCAACAATTGTTCAGCACAGCAGATACCGCTGTCATAAGCTGCTCGAAATGACAAATAAGATCCGATTGAACTTGATTTATACTCCTCTTCTTTGTTAAGTATTCTCTGAGATCAGTGGCCTTACTCATAGAATCGTGTGGCTCACTCAGCTGTTGAGAGGGTCCAGGGGCCCACTGAAGTTTCTTGGAATCATTAATATCAAATTCTTGGTATCATTAATGTCAAGTTCTTATCCAACAGTGCGATTATTAACCCTGATTTTGTATTCAGGTTGCTTTACGCGAAGCTGGATATTAGCCTCGCGTTCTGGTATGCGGAGCTGAGAAATAGCTTCACGTTTTGATACACGAAGCTGAGAAATAGCTTTGCATTTTACGCTAGCCTCGCGTTTTATGCTGGCTTGGCGTTTCTGCAGAAGTTTAACTTTTGAAATATTAGCCTCGCGTGGAGGAAATTTTTTGCATGCTGGCTTATTCTTGCTATTTACGCAAGTCACATCTTCGCGTTTAATGCGATTTTTGCGATTAACGCAAATCTGATAATTTGCTTCGCGATTTACACAATGGTAAGGAGTCTTGCCATTAACGCAAGTTTTACTGGCTTCGCTAAACTCAGTTTTAGCCTCGCGTGGAAAATCTCCATCACACGCTGGCTCTATTAGCATTTTATCCTCGCGATTAAAGCGAGCTTCTCTGATTTTAAGTCCAGATCTAATGGCCTTGCGTGGAGAATCACACGCTGGCTTGTCCTTACGATTCACGCAAGTTGCAGTTTCGCATTTAATGCGATATTGACTGGTCTTGCGATTAACGCAAGCCAGTTCGCGAGGTACAGTAGCCTCGCAGTCTGCTGCTTGATTAGCCTCGTGTTTAACGCGGGCTTTGAGGGCCTTTCGCCTAGCTCTCCGATTTCGGTTGCGGAGTTGGGTTCTGGTCAATCCAGTTCTCAGGCTTTCTTCGGCAGCAGAGAGGTCATCCTCTGTTAAGATTCTCTGTCCAAATGACGGCTCCATGGCCGTGATCTCCAAGGGTCCCCGATTAATGGTGGATTTCCGATTACCCGATTTACGGATATTGGAGCACATGCGGCGATAGCGTCGCGTTTCGGTCAGACTACCTGATTCAGAGGAGAGGTACTCCTCGTATTTTTGTTGGTCGATCTCCATGACAAGCATATTAACATCGGATCCGATCCTTTCCATGTCAGATTGCGCCACGATCTCTTTTCAGTAAAAGAGACGTCTCTTACTTTGGTCGCTAGTTTGTTCGTAGCAAAATTTTTGCCTCCTTCCATTGAATACAATTTAGATTACAATGAAAGCGAACAAGAAAAGAACAAACGAGAGGATTTATAATTTATCACTCTCTTTTACAAAAAATAGTGGGTTCACACAGAGATGGGATCTATTGGATAGGTCGTTTGGACGATCTGACGTCGATGATTTTCTTGCTTGATGAAGATGATGTCCGACTTGATCTTTCTCTGCTGATCTTGATTCATTCAAGACTCTTACGCGTAACTTGAACTCCTTCAATGCTCGAAAAAAAATCCTCTAAGGTTTCCTCAAGAGGATATTTATAGACTTTAGTTTAAAAGTTCCTATAGGAATATGAATAAAGATTTCCATAAGAATATAAATAGAAGGTTTTCATAGGAATAGGAATAGAAGGTTTCCATAGGAATATGAATAGAAAGTTTCCATAGGAATAAGAATAGAAGATTTCTATAGGAATAGAAATAGAAAGTTTTTGTATTCATCAAGAATTCTAATCAATTATTTTAGTCTTGATTTAAATCTCTTAATTTTGGATTCTGATTGGACTCAATTTGGGTATTAGTTAAGGCCAAATATCAATCACAATCAATTTAGAATTCTGATTGGACTCAATTTGGGTATTGGATAAGCTCAAATCTCAATCAGAATCGAATTCGAATTCTGCACATGCGGAGTTAAAATACCCTGAACGCGAAGCTATAGACTTAGCTCCGCGTTTTACTCAATGCTAGGCTAAATCTTAGCCAAACGTAGAGCTACAGAGTTAGCTCCGCATTCTGCTTGGAAATTTCCCTTTTTCATTACTTTTGAAAATGTTACCACAAAGAGACGTGTTTATGGGTCAATTTTTGATCTTCTCATACAAAATTTTAAATTAAAAAATAAAATTTTTATTTTTAATTCAAAATGTTGTATAGGATTGGCCAAAAATTAACCTATATATGATGCATCTTTTATCATCTCTAGCACTCTAGCTAAATGCGAGGGGAATGGATTCCTATTATGAATGCTCTATACTACACCAATATGACATGTTGGACGGTTCAAGAGCACCAGAATTGCATGAGTTGTGGGAAGCCGGACGTTGAGTTCTTGAAGTGGAGGTGGAAGCCGAAGATTGCTAGTTGTCCAACAATATCTCGGCATCTCTCGTTTATGCTCAAGTTGATGTTAGACTAGTTATCGAGTCCAAGGAAGAGGTCAGCAATTCTGAAGAAAATCACACTACATCTAGTGCTTCTTTTTTTCTTTTTTTCTTTTTTTTTATTATTGTTTATAACATGTTCGTTTTGAAAGGAAATGAGACAACACTACTACAATGATCTTTCACATTGAAACTGTTTCAGAGTGCAGAACAACTTTACCTCCTTGGGAACCTCTCGCCTTTACATGCGTCCAACTTTGATAAGAATAATTTAATTGATGATCATACTATCATGATCACCCATAAACATAAAAGACAAGAACTATTAATAGACCTGTCCAAAAAGTCCAGGTATAGTGCCCGACTCAAGGTTCGGCCTAAGTTGGGCCTGGCAGGATTGACCGCCATGTTGATTGGGCCACCCTCGGGGAAGCCCGGCCTATTGCTGTTAGTTTATTTAATTATTAAAAAAATTAATCCGCACTAAATTTGATATTTAAATTATTTCTTTCATGTAATATGCTTTAATTAAATTTTCAATTTTATTTTTCTCAATTAAATATTCATCTGGTCAAAACAAATTTAGTATTTACCTTTAAATACTTACTATAAAATTAATTTCTTGTTTTCAAAATAAAAAATTCTTAATTTTTCGTATTTCGCAAGCCAAATTGGTCACTGATTAACATAATTATTTCTTTTTCATTTATTAGAAAGATATTTATGTGCATATTGCATATTTGATCAATTAACACTGACTTTCCATAATAATTACAATAAAAGAACTTTCCATAACAATTTATAATAAATAACTATTTATAATTATTTATAATGTATAACTTTCCATAATAATTTATAATAGAATAACTTTCTATAACAATTTATAATAGAATAACTTCATCCCAATTTTTAACTTAAAAATTGACTTCCATACAAAAGAATGCCTTCATAAAAAATTAACTTTCATAACAATTATGCAAACTTATATAACATATATTTCTAATATAAATAACAAATATTATCCTTGCTTGAAATAATATCTAAATTTAATGAGCAATAAAATCATTATTTTAGAAATTAAAAATTCTATGTGTACTGTTACATTTTGTTGATTTTATAATTTTTTTTTTCTCAATCTAAGATTTTATTTGTACAGAATTGTTACCTTGTGAGCAAACTATCCTGCAAAACAATCGTTCCTCTAGAACATTATGATATAATAGATATATATATACACACACACACACACACACACACATACATACATACATACATATGATGAGTATCATATATTGCATATTTATAACCTCCATATTATCAATTTTTGTATATAAATAATGCTACTTGGGTATTTTTAGTTTATTTTTTAGATAATCCGATTGCTACAAGGAGATGGTACAAGATCAGAGCCGGATTAGGAAATCAAGTCCAGAAATGGGTTAAAAGTGAGCAAAACTACAAGACAACGATGCTGTAGAAAGTCAAAATCCAATACAATCATTCGTATCAAATGCTAAGGACCAGAACTTCATATGGGAAAATTTTCAAGCCATTTTCTCATATTAATGCCTTTAATTAGCGGCAAAACGTGGTCCCTACTGGGTGATTTTTCTGCGGGGGTTTCGACGTAATTTTTTAGTTTTTTATTTATATCAAAATTAGAGTTTGATTTCCAAAACCTATATATTGGCCGTATCCTTGTAATCTAGGGTTTCATGTAGAGATTAATCGTAGAGAGAATATGATATAGTTTTATGCTCTAATTTTTAATTAATAAAATTAGGGTTTGCTGAAGGGTAACGGCCACAATACCGACTCCAGAGGTAATGTTTGTTGTTCTTCAATTTTTCTTAGCTAATTCTCTTTTAATTACTTTCTAGCATATATTTATTTGCTTTCTAGATTAGATTTTATTGTTTTCATGAATAAAAATAGAATTTTGCTAGTTAGAATTATGAGTAACTAATTGCTTTAGTCTTAGAATGTAGATAAAATTACTTTAATAGATCTAATATGGATTTATCTCATCTTCTTTCTAAAAAAGTAATAAAGTTATAATTTTTCTATAAATAAATAAAAGATAGATTTCGTAAATCATAATTTTTTGATAGATTATGCATAATTCATATTTTGATAATCTATACTTATATGAGATTTGGAATTCATACTCTTTGTTTTTATCTATAGAATTATTAATAAGATTTTCATATAAATAAATCGAAGAGAATAAACTTGTAAATCTAATTTTTTTTTGATAGGTTATACTTAAGTTCAGTCTTTTGATAGCCTATGCTTAGATTAGGGTTTGAAATTTATTTTCTTTGCTTTTATTTATGAGATTTTCTATTAGATATAATTTGTTTTTAAGAAAGATATTATGTTTGATGGTCTATACTTGCACATAATTTGATAGGTCATATTTATCGGCACTTAATTAAAATCAAATTAAAAAGATCATCTTTTTATTGTGCTACTTGATCGTATATAATTAAAAAGTTAAGAAGGAAGAGATAATTCATTATTAGGCTATTATTCTAATGGATTCAAAATCTTAGGCTAATCTCTAGAACTTAGAACTAATCTTCTCTCAATTTAGAAACTCGTAGTTAACTTGATAGAACTAAAAAATTAGTAAGAATTGCAAAACAACTAAGATCTCTGTGAGATGACCTGTAAAGTGCTACACCAATACTGTGTGCTTGCAATCGAATTTTATATCAAGTTTTTGGCGTCGTTGACGGGGATCGACGGTGTTTTTCTTACTTTTTCTAACGTTTTACGGGTTAACAGTTTGCTGAGTGTGTAAGAACTAGAAAGTGCAGATACAGAAAAAGAAAAGGGATCCGAAGAGCCTCAGAACTGCGTAGTAGAAACCGGAGAGTCAAACTCTCTGGTTCTGTCACTATTTGGTGGCAAGAACCGCCAATTGGTGACAGATCAGGTGAATACCGACCTCAATTTTTCTCCAGTTCTGTATTTTGGTTATTTAATTTTGTAAAAAAATTTTAAAAAAATAGGAATAGTAGGAATCACATCTTTTATTTGATCATATCTCTTCCATCGTTTTATCTCCACCACACCTCACTTCTTACATTAACCCAGGAAATTCACACATTGATTCATGGTTGTTGGTTCATGCCACATTGGATCCGTGATCAATTTGGTCGATTAGTGAGATCAGATTCGTTCATAGGTGACAAGATGGACCAACCGATCCTGATCCTTCAGGATCGATGTTACCTATTGCGCACATCATTACCATCATGTATCAAACTTCCACACGCAGCGGGTAATCACTATGAATTGAAGCCGCAGTACATTAGCATGCTTCCTAAATTTACTGGTTCTGATTCAGAGGATGCATATCTCTTAATCAGTGAATTTCAGGAAGTATGCGTGATGATTAAACTACAGCACTTATTGGAGGACGCAATTAAACTCCGCTACATCCCCTTTGCACTCAAGGAAAATGCCAAGAAGTAGTTGTACAATATACCTACCGATTCAATCACTACTTAGGATGAATTCGTTGCAGTGTTTCTAAAGAAAAATTATCCCACGCATAAGACGGCAAGGATTCGAAATCAAATCAATCAATTCTGTCAAGTGTCGGGAGAACCCTTCTGGAAATACTTAGAAAGGTTCAAGAATCTATTAGCTCAGTGTCCCCACCTGGCGATGAAAAGTGGTGGTTGTGTCAAATCGTGTACAAAGAACTCGATTACACATTCAAAACTCTTCTTGAGTCATGTGTCAGGGGGAGTTCATGAGAAAGAACGAGGATGAAGCATGGGACTTTCTTGAGGACCTATCATGGAAGACTATGCAGTGGGAGAGTCCCGCTGAGAAACCCAATGCATCAACTTCTGCACATAAGGGTGGGTTCCACAGCGTCGACAGCTGTATAACTGCCGAAGCTAATATTGCAGCTCTTATGAGGAGAATTGAGGCGTTGAAAACTCCTAGTGCTCCACCGGTGGGTCAAGTGAATCAAATCCAAAGTCTCACATGCTTTAATTGCGGAACTCCAAATCACGTTATGGAGGAGTGTCCACTATTAGTGAATTCCATGGGTCCCACACTTAGCAGGCTAACGCCTTGTATCAACAACCTATGAACAATTCTTACGCTCCTACATACAATCCAGGCTAGATGAACCATCCAAATCTCTTATGGGGTCAAGGGCAATATCAGGGAGTCCCCAACCCCAACATGCAATTTCCAGCCACTGGTCAATTTTTAAGACCAAATATTGTTGCTTATCAATACCTAAACGCTTCAAATCATGGGAACAACTAGAATAGACCACCTGCACAAAACCAATCACATCCATAACAGGGATCTAATAATGATCAAGAAAAGCGATTCCAGTCACTTAAGAAGAATGTTGAAAATCTTCTCAAGTCTCAATCTAAGTTTGACACGCATATTTCCAACCTTGACACATACATGCAAAATCTTATGAAAGTGTCAACTGATTTTATTCAAAGAACAGATCAGCACCTGCTCGTGAACTCTCAATCTATTAAGAATTTAGAACAACAGGTTGGACAATTAGCGAGTCAAATGAGTTAACGTAGCAAGGGTACTTTTCTAAGTTAACTCTTAACAAAGCCTAATACTAGTTCCTCAAACTCTAATCAGTCGCATGTCCACCAATGCAATGTCATTCACACACTCAGATCTGGCAAGCAAGTGGAAAATAATATAGCATACCCCCTGATCCCACTCCTACTACTTCACAGGCTACACCATCTTTTCCACCTCTTTCTCCACCATCATCTCCATTGCCTCCATGACCGTCACATACTCATTTGGAAGAACATGTTTCTGAACCGAAAGCACTATATCCCAATCGGCTTAAGAAGTCTTCACTGCAAGTAGAAAAGATTCTTGAAACACTTCAGCGGGTAAAGGTTAATATTCCACTCCTTGATATTATACAACAAGTTTCTACTTATGCCAAGTTCCTCAAAGATTTGTGTACTAAAAAACGAGTAAGAAATATTCCTAAGAAAGTTTTTCTTACTACAAATATATATCAAATCCTCTCTAACTCCTTGCCTGTCAAGTACAAAGATCCGGGTTCCCCTATAATCTCATGCACCATTGGGAATACTACATTTAATAGGGCATTGCTTGATTTAGGGGTAAGTGTCAACTTGCTTCCTTACACTGTTTATCAGCAATTAGGGTTAGGAAAACTACAACCTACCAAGGTCACACTACAGCTAGTTGATCGTTCGATCAAGAGACTACTTGGTATGGTTGAAGATGTACTCATTAAGGTCGGCGAGTTTATCTTTCCTGTAGACTTCATTGTCTTAGAAACTGAGCCGATTTTCAATCTACGGAATCAAATTCCCGTTATCTTAGGTAGACAATTTCTTACAACATCAAATGCATTAATTGATTGCAGGAGTGGCCTCCTGAAGCTATCATTTGGGAATATGACCGTGGCATTGAACATATTTAATATGGATGAGCACACAACGAGCTCCCTCATTGTGGTAAACATGATTCACAGTTTGTACTCTCATTCTATCTCTTGCACTGATGATGAACTTTCATTTGAGCAAATTTTTGAAGATGAGCTCATATTATTAGATGAATTGGTATATACTGATTCTATGTATGATGACACTCGCACAAGTGTGCCATTGATTTTTGAGCAAATTTTTGAGGATTTGTTCGCAGAGAAGCTTGCATTACTTCGTGAGTTAGAAGAGCCACCACCACATTCACTTGATCATATAGCACTCTTCTCACCTCACAATATTTTTACATGTATGCTTGTTACTAACGATGATTGGCAGGTTTATAATGAAGAATTCTTTAACTCAATTATTAATACTTACATGTGGACAAAGAAAAAGCGAGAACGGCATAAGAAGTACACAGGTAATTTCGTGACTTATAGGAGGATGATGAGATACAATATGCACCAACTTCACGTTTAAAATGCATACACTATGAAAGTGGGAAGCGATCGAGAGGTCGTAACCGCTTTCCATGCATTAATAGGGTGACGATATTGAGATTGTGACTTTTTATGACTCTCATTATTTGTATAGTGTTTGTTCAATAGTTTTTATATTTATTTACCACCCTTGGTTCGCGTATGAGGACATACACGAGTTTAGGTGTGGGGGACTATTTTCTTCATATTTTTTCTAGGAGTTTTAGGATTTTTATTTTTATTTTTAGATTTTTTTTTTTGGGTTTCTTTATTTTACACTTCGGGTAGTTTTTAGGGTAACTAAATAAAAAAATATAGAAAAAACTGAGAAATTTGTTTCATATATTTTTATCAATAGATCAAGCTAATTACAGATAAAGGAACAAATTTAGATTTGAAATTCGATAAAAGAGTAGATTGGATGATACACTCAGAATTTTATGAAAAACATTAAAATCCAAAAAACGAATACTGCTAACAGTAATTTTAATATAAGTATACATCTATTTTTCACTTCACAATAGTTTATTAGGTTAAGGATAAATATGATAACGATTGAGTAAGTTTTTTCTCTCTAAATAAGAAAAAAAAAGGTGAGGGTAATAAAAAAATGGGGTGCGCCTGGTATTAAGGCAATAGCCTCAAGAGTGAAAAAAAAGAGCATGATCAAAGTAATCGGCTACTTTGCGCCTAAGCAAGTGTGAATATTAGCATGAAAGGTGAAATATTCTTTAAAAAAAGAGAAAAAAGAAAAAAAGAAAAAAAAAGAAAAAAAAAGAAGAAAAAAATTGTTATGAAAAAAAGATGAATCATGAGTTAGAGTTGGAGTCCAAGACCGAAGTAGACTATCACATATACACGTAGATGTATAGGAGCCAATGGATTATCTGTTAGTAGTATCGAAAGATAAGATTTAAATTTTTGATTAAAATGATAAGTGTATCTGATATGACGCTCGATTTGAAAATTAATAATCTAAATGCGTTCTTGAGTTTGTAAATTAGTAAGATTAATTGAAGAAAATATAATAATAAGATTTTTCTTTGTTTCGTATAAAATTTTTATTTTTCTTGATTTTCGATAATCCTTATTTTTCTTTTCTTTATTCCTTAATGTAACCTTTTCATGAATTTTATGGGTATATTCACTGCAAACCCTCACGATACACAACTCGTTCACTAGGGTAATCTAGGGTTTTAACGGCTTGTTGCACGTGCTAAGTGCAATTGTGATTCCTGCGAAAGTGAGTTAGAATTTTTCTTTTTCTTTTTAGGTTTAGGTTTTGCTAGAGGATTAGCAAAAAATAAGTGTGGGGTGTGATGAATGTCATATATTGTATATTTATAGCCTCCATATTATCTATTTTTATATTTAAATAATACTGCTCGGATATTTTTACTTTATTTTTCAGATAATCAAATTCCTACAAGGAGATGATATAAATTAGAGCCGAATTAAGAAATTAAGTCCAGAAAAGGGTTAAAAGTGAGCAAAATTATAAGACAACGATACTGTAGAAAGTCAAAGTCCAATACAGTCATTCATATCAAATGCAAAGGACCAGAACTTCATATGGAAAAAATTTCAAGCCATTTTCTCATATTAATGCCTCTAATTAGCGGGATTAGCCGCCAATTGGCGGCAAAACATGGACCCCACTGGGTGATTTTTCTGTGGGGGATTCGACGTAATTTTATAGTTCTTCTGTGTCAAAATTAGGGTTTGATTTTCGAAGCATATATATTGGCCGTATCCTTATAATCTAGGGTTTCATGTAGAGATTAATCATAGAGAGAATATGATATAGTTTTGTATCAAATTTTTAATTAATAAAATTAGGGTTTGCTGAAGGGGTCACGGCCACAATACCAACTCCAGAGATAACTTTTATTGTTCTTCAATTTTTCTTAGCTAATTCTTTTTTAATTGCTTTCTAGTATAGATTTATTTGCTTTCTAGATTAAATTTTATTGCTTTCATGAATAAAAATATGATTTTGCTAGTTAGAATTATGAGTAACTAATTGCTTTAGTCCTAGGATGTAGATGAAGTTAGTTTAATAGATCTAATATGGATTTATCCCATCTTCTTCCTAAAAAAAATTAAGTTATGATTTTTCTATAAATAAATAAAAGATAGATTTCGTAAATCATAATTTTTTAATAGATTATGATTAATTCATATTTTGATAATCTATACTTAAATGAGATTTGGAATTCATACTCTTTGTTTTTATCTATAGAATTATTAATAAGATTTTCATATAAATAAATCGAAGAGAATAAACTTGTAAATCTAATTTTTTTGATACGTTATACTTAAGTTCGGTCTTTTAATAGCCTATACTTAGATTACGGTTTGAAGTTTATTTTCTTTGCTTTTGTTTATGAGATTTCTACTAGATATATTTTATTTTTAAGAAAGATATTATTTTTTATGGTCTATACTTTCACATAACTTGATAGGTCATACTTAGAGGCACTTAATTAAAATTAAATTAAAAAGATCATCTTTTTATTGTGCTATTTGATCGTGCTTAATTAAAAAGTTAGGAAGGAAGAGATAATTCATTGTTAGGTTATTATTCTAATTGATTCGAAATCATAGGCTAATCTCTAGAACTTAGAACTAATCTTCTCTCAATTTAGAAACTCGTAGTTAACTTAATAGAAGTAAGGAATTAATAAGAATTGCAAAACACCTGAGATCTCCGTGGGACGACCTGTAAAGTGCTATACCGATACTGTGCACTTTCAGTAGAATTTTCACACCAACATATACATACATATATATATATATATATATATATATATATATATATATATATATATATATATATATATATATATATATATATATATATATATATATATATATATATATATATATATATATATATATATATATATGTGTGTGTGTGTGTGTGTGTGTGTGTGTGTATAATGGAAATGATTTGATAATTCTTCTTGTAAGTTATATGAGATATAATCCATTATCTCTATCTTCAATATTTTTTTATAATGTTTTTATTTGTATTGTGATCTCAACCTTCTAGAGTTCACTCATTCCAAATTTCTGGGGTTTTAGTTTTTATTTAATTTTCATCAAATATATTCAAAATTAATGGTTTTCGTTGAATATAACATTCTATATTACTTGATAGAGTGGCAAATAAACTCAAAAATCTATAAAATTTGATCGTTGAGAAAGTATCAAGGTGAAGGCCATGATCTCAAACAAATTTTGATAAAAGATAACAATGTCATTAGTATTTCACTGTTGATTTACGTAGCTTATCTTAGCTGGCAGCTCTTGTACAATAATTACACATACATACATACAAGCATATATATATATATATATATATATATATATATATATATATATATATATATATATATATATATATATATATATATATATATGAGAAAACGGGAAATTCACCGGCGGTGAAGGGAGTTCCTTCACCGCCGCTTAGGTGGCCCAATAAAATTACAACACGTTGCGTCACTTAAGATAATAAATAAAAGAACTCACTTAACCACTCTTTGAGTGGCGTCACGTGTAGTAATTTTATTGGAACACCTAAGCGGCGGTGAAGGATTTACTCTCTCTCTCTCTCTCTCTCTCTCTCTCTCTATATATATATATATATATATATATATATATATATGTTCTTTGCTTCACATCGAATTAAACCACATGCTCCACTGCTTGTGCGGGTCCCCACCTATTCCTTTTAGTTTTATTCTTTCGAACGTACTCCCCAGGCAGGATACTTAAAGCGTTAGCTACAACACTGCAAGGGTCGATACGCACAGCGCCTAGTATCTATCGTTTACGGCTAGGACTACTAGGGTATCTAATCCCATTTACTCCCCTAGTTTTCATCTCTCAGTGTCATCGGCCCGGTAGAGTGCTTTCGCTGTTGGTATTCTTCCCGATCTCTACGCATTTCACCGCTCCACCGGAAATTTTCTCTGCCCCTACCGTACTCCAGCTTAGTAGTTTCCACCGCCTGTCCAGGGTTGAGCCCTGGAATTTGACGGCAGACTTGAAAAGCCACCTACAGATGCTTTACGCCCAATCATTCCGGATAACGCTTGCATCCTCTATCTTACTGCGGCTGCTGGCACAGAGTTAGCCGATACTTATTTCTCAGATACCGTCATTGCTTCTTCTCCGAGAAAAAAAGTTCATGACCCGTGGTCTTCTACCTCCACGCGATATTACTCCATCAGGCTTTCGCTCATTGCGGAAAATTTCCCACTATATATATATATATATATATATATATATATATATATATATATATATATATATATATATATATATATATATATATATATATATATATATATATATATATATATATATATATATATATATATATATATATATATATATATATATATATATATATATATATATATGGATGGGATTACTGTAGGTGAGCCGCCAGCTCAGGAAAAGTTACGTGAGCTAGCGGTAAAATTATAATGATCCAATGATTTTTCTTTAATTTTTTTTACAATTGCAATCTCTACCTTCTTAACGTCTTTCGGATTAAATTTCATAAGTTTTAGAGTTCATTTACCTTTCATCAAGTGCATACAAAATGTTTTATTCATTGAAAATCGTTAATTTTTTATTAATTTGATGGAGGTTCAAATCAAAACTAAAATCCAAGAAATTGGGTATGAGTAAACCCTAGGGGGTCGAGATCATAATCCAAAAGAAATTTTTAAAAAAAGATTATTGGAGATAGTGGAAATGAACTGCAACTTAGGTAACTTGCGTGAGCTGTCAGCTCATTTTCATTTTTCTCATATTGTTTGCTCAAAATGTGAATCTTTTCTTCCATTGTAAAATTATTTGATTACAATGAGAAAATTGAGATTTACAAATATTGATGAATTACAAGAACAAAAATATTGATTGATTCCCTTTTTGATGTGGGTTCGGGTGGCGGTGAAGCCTCGCTAATGCACTCCATTGACCGTCTGACTGGGAAGGGGATGGCTCTGCTTCGCTCCGCTCCTAAATTTCACGAGCTCGCTCCAAATCGTCTAAAAGTCTCATTTTTCTGGACTCAACTCCTGTCTTTTATAGACTAAGAAAGTTTGAAATTCGACTTCAATTCTCCCTAAAAAATCGGCTCACGGGATCTCCGGAACTGAATCAATCTGCGGGTGAAACAAAACACAAAACAAGACGGATTACAACCCGTGGGTGGGCACCCGCGGGGAGCGATCCCGCGTGACACCCACGGGGAAATTTTTCCTTTTTTTTTAGGTATCTACATAACCCCCTCCAAAGTTTTCGAAGTTCTATATTTAGCCGTACTAAATTTTTTACACTTTGAATTTTTTAATTTTGACTATCGGACGCGTAAAGGATTTGGTAGATAGAGATAATTGTTAACATATTTCATGAAATATGGGAGGAGATATGGAGTTAATATGCTTATTCAATAACAAACAGAGGTATGATTTTAACGTGCTCATTAGATGACAAGTAGAGATATGATGTTAAGTACTCATTGTGTGCCAAGCAGAGGTATGATATTAACATGCTTATTTAAGGTCAAGCTGAGGTATCATGTTAACATGCTCATTAGAATCCTAACCATTTAGTGACATCTAGTATGACGGATCAGAAAAAGACATATGTGACATTAAACGTGTCTTGGAGCTCAACATATTCAGAGGATCTGCTCGTGATAGGAATAAGCTGACTAAATAGAGGTGACGGTTAACGTATTTAGTTTTGGAAATCGGACTATCAGAGGAAACTCTTAACTTGATAGGGAGATGATTTTCGTCAGAGGTAATTTTTAAATTAACGATATTAAAAAAAACTTTTATCAGAAGCTGTAATATTAGACTTGATAAAGTGTGAGTTTTCTTTTCTGTCAGGGGTGAAACCTTAACATGACAGGAGACTTAATCGGATTTTATCTCATTTAATTTTGAATTATGATATCAGAGGTATGATTTTAACTTGACAAATATTTTGGAGTGTCACTTGCTCTGCTGGAAAAAAATGACGAGAAAAGTTTTATTGTCAGAGGTAAAATCTTAATGTGACAAGAAATTTATCTGATTAGGATTTTTAGCAAACCCCTAGCTATCAATAGATTTGATTAGACTTTACCAACTACCGTTTGAGTTGGGCTAGCCATGCTCTTCCTCTCAGCATGGTGAGTTGTCGAGAATTTTGTTTGGGCTTAAATGCCAAACTTTTCCTCTTCCCTTTGCCTTAGCAGCTTAGGGCAGCGATGTATCCTTATATTAGAATAAGGATACTGTTGTGACAGATTTGTCATGGGATTTTTAGCAAACCCCAAGTTATTAATAGATTTGATTAGTCTTTACCAACTACTGTTTGTGTTGGGCTAGCCATGCTATTCCCCTCAGCATGGTAAACTGTCGAGAGTTTCGTTTGGGTTTAAATACTAAATTTTTCATTTTTCATTTACTTTAGCAGCTTTGGGAAGTTCATACTTTTACCCTCAGTATAATGGGGTTGGTGAGAAATTCATTCTCTTCTCGTTACCTTGATGGCGTTGGGCAATTTCATACTTTTGACCCCCAGTATGATGGGGTTGGCGAGAAATTTATTCTCTTCCCGTTACCTTGATGGCGTTGGGTAATTTCATACTTTTGACCTCTAGTATGATGGGGTTGGCGAGAAATTTATTCTCTTCTTGTTGCCTTAATGGCGTTGGGTAATTTCATACTTTTGACCCCCAGTATGATGGGGTTGGCGAGAAACCGATTCTCTTCCTATTGCCTAGTCAGCGTTGGGCAATTCATACTTTTTACTCTCAGCATGATGGGGTTGGCGAGAAGTTGGTTCTCTTCCCTTTGCCTAGTCGGCGTTGGGTAATTTCATACTTTTGACCCCCAGTATGATGGGGTTGGCGAGAAATTTATTCTCTTCCCGTTGCCTTGATGGCGTTGGGTAATTTATACTTTTTACCCCCAGTATGATGAGGTTGGTGAGAAATTTATTCTCTTACCGTTGCCTAGTCGGCGTTGGGCAGTTCATACTTTTTACCCCCAGTATGATAGAGTTGGCGATAAGCTAATTCTCTTCCCTTTACCTAGTCGGCGTTGGGTAATTTCATACTTTTGACCCCTAGTATGATGGGGTTGGCGAGAAATTTATTCTCTTCCCGTTACCTTAATGGCGTTTGATAATTCATACTTTTTACCCCCAGTATGATGGAGTTGGTGATGAGTGTCATATATTGCATATTTATAGCATTCATATTATCTATTTTTGTATATAAATAATACTACTCAGGTATTGTTAGTGTGTTTTTCAAGAATTTTATTCTTACAAGGAGATGGCATGAAATTAGAGTTGGAATAGGAAATCAAAGTCCGAAAAGTTTCTAAAGTGGGCAAGACTACAATACTGAAGAGACTCAAAGTCGAATACGGTCAGGAAAATTAAACGTACAAGACAAGAATTTCACGTGGAAAAAATTTCAAGAATCTTTCAAATATTTTTACCGCTAAATAGTGGTAATTACTGCTAATTAGAGGCCCAATGGTGGACCCACACGTGGAATTTTCTCCAGTGGATTCTTTGTAATTTTGTAGTTTCACAATTGTATTAGAATTATGTTTGGTTTTCCGAAGCCTATATATTAGTTGTATCCTTGTATTCTAGGGTTTTAAGCAGTAGTTAATGTAAATTAGGATTTAGTTTGTACTCGTTTTTCATCAATAAAATTAGGGTTTTGATGAAGGGGTGGCGGCCACAACACCGTGCTCCAGAGGTAAGTCATTGCTTTGAAGTCTTTATTTGCTTTTTAGATAGATTTAATTGCTTTCTAGTATACATTTATTTGCTTTCTAAATTAGATTTTATTGCTTTCTAGAATCATGTGCAGCTAATTAGCTTAGCTCTAGGATGTAGATGAAGTTAGGATCTACCATATAATTGCTCTCTAGTATTTTCTTCTTAAATAAAATAATAAAGACATGATTTTTCTATAAAAAAGATTAAAATACAAGAACTCAAAGATTAGGACTTTGATATGCTTAATTAGGGTTTAGGGCTGTTGATTTTATCTTTTTCATTGAATTATCTAAAGATTTAGTTTGTTTTTATGAAAAGTAGTATTTTTGATGAGTTATACTTGCACACAACTTGATAGCTCATACTTAGGGCACTTTAAATAAATATTAAACTAAAAGATCACCTTTTTATGAAAGAAGAAGATAATAGAAGTAAGACCATAGTTGGAAACTAGTGGATTCTAAATTCTAGGCTAATTAGAATAACTCTCAACTTCAATTTAGAAACTCTTAGTTAATCCGTTAGACTATAGAATAAGTAAGAATTGCAAAACACCTTAGATCTCTATGGGACGACATGTTAAGCGCTACAACCGATACTGTGTGCTTGCAGTAATTTATCACAACAGTTGGCAAGAAGCTGATTCTCTTCTCATTACCTAGTCGGCGTTGGGCAGTTCATACTTTTTACCCCCAGCATGATGGGGTTGGCGAGAAGCTGGCTCTCTTCCCTTTGCCTAGTCGGCGTTGGGTAATTTCATACTTTTGACCCCTAGTATGATGGGGTTGGCGAGAAATTTATTCTCTTCCCGTTACCTTGATGGCGTTGGGTAATTCATACTTTTTACTCCCAGTATGATGGGGTTGGCAAGAAGCTGGTTCTCTTCCCATTGCCTAGTCGGCGTTGGGCAGTTCATTTTTTTCTAGGTGCACCCTCACAACCCCCTGCTTCTTTGTGGCCAAAAGGGGTTAATCCTTTCTTTTTGCAGGTTATGAGGTTTTAAACTAACCGCCATGAGCTCGTCTTTGTTGTGAGCCCAAGTGGTACCTTTAGACCACCCACATTAAATATTTCCAAGTTGGCTCTAACTCCTTTTTTATTCAGCTTTGAGCTGAATTGCTCCAGCGTCAATCAATACTTGAATTTTGTCTTTTAGAATAAAATAATTCTTTGTAGGGTGACCTACAATCCGGTGGTACAAGCAGTAATTCGGATCGTTAGTCTTCCCAATTTCTTCAGGTCTCTTACTCTCTGGCAACTTGAGCATCTTGCGCTTGCTGAGCAGATTGAACATAGTACAGTATGCTCATCCTTAAACGAATACTGCTTTTGAAGTCTGGGTGACTTTTTTTTTGAAATAAATTGGCGGGTGTAAGCACTCCGTGTTCCATTAGCAAGTAGGTAATAGAATCATACAAAGAGTAACAGAGTACGATCACTCATATGAGCGATTCTCATAATACATTAGTTGCCCAAAGTCTAAAAAAAGAAAGAAACGAAAAGAAATAAATGATACATAGAAGCGGCAATAGGTTCAGTCAGCGGTGCTTCTTATAAAGATTCTTTCTCCATGTCTTGCTGGATCAAGTGTCGTCAGGAGAATCCAGGTCATCTTCGGAAGAGCCCCCTGAAATATGTATGCGCTCCTCATCGGATGGTATATCTGTCCAAAGAAAAAAGTCATGCATGATCAAACGAGTGCAAGTATGTATCGAGCGAGCAGTAGAGATAAAAATTCTATTATTCCTCTCCAACCAAATGTTCCAACATAAAGCTGCTGTCAGGGTTCTTGTTTGAATTGACGGTTGAATTAACTAGGCATATTCTATGTGATTTTACTGTGTTGAATTGACGGTATAGCAGTAGAAGTCTGGGTGACTTTACTGTGTTGTTTATAGTTGTCCATGCTTTCTGTTTCGGTGTGCTTTCTACTACCATTGCCATTATATCTTTCCCTTTGGACCGGAAAAAATGGAATGGAGGTTCATTTGTACTGCCTCCGGTTGCAGACTGCTGCTTTTCGAGGCGTCGAAATATATCTTCGGCCTGTTCACCCTGCTTAAGCAGATCTTTCCATGATTTGGCTTCAACTGAGCCCATCTTATCTAGAATGTCGGTTAACAAATTGTGCATGCAAGTTTCTACTAGAGTGTCCTGCGTCATGCCATGTGGGCATCGAACAGAAAGTTCTCGGAATCGCTCGATATAAGTTTTGACTGTCTCGCCTTCCTCTTGCTTTGCCGCTAGCAAGGATAGTATAGAGACTTCAGTATCATCTTCAAAGAATCGGGCTAAGAACTCACGTTCTACATCAGCCCATGATTTAATCGTTCCCTGGGGTAGCTGCATGAACCAGGTAAATGCAGGCCTCCGTAAAGTGCTCGCAAATATTTTAGTCATAGTCGGATCATTCCCTATGAGGTGTCCTGTCTGCGATAGAAAGTAGAAGATGTGCTGTTGAGTTGAACCTTTACCGTCGAATGACTGAAGGTTCAACGGTTTATATTTTGCAGGATAAGGTACGGTCTCCCATTCTATGGGATAGGGATGGACTACTCCAACCTCTTGCAGTTTTTTGCGATGAAGGAGAGCTTATAGTTGGTTCTCCATCTTCTCTATTTTTTTCTACCTGAGGGTTGATGATAACCTTCACTTTCTCTTCCTTTCTTGAATGAGGAGGAATTTCTTCATTCTCGTCCTCGCTGTCTTTATTTATTTGGACATGTCGTTTTCCTTCCTGCCGATCAGAAACGGATGACGAGGATTGGCTCTTTCTAGTTTGCGCTAACAACTCAATTAAAAGTTATTTCATTTCTTCCATGGTCTCCTTTTTCTATTCGAGACGTTTTTCTTGTCTCTCAAGCCTTCCAGAGACTTCTTCTAAACGCACGCTCTCTGCTTTGGTAGAAACTCTTTTTAATCCTGGAGTGATTTCATTATCTGAAGGGTTGTTCGCGACCACCTTTTTGTCTTTATTAACCATATGTGATGAGGCGGTAGGCAGATCAGTTCCAGAGCACACCTTTTTCACTGTCCGTATTCTTTTGGGTTCGGTGATCCGCTCAAAAACGGACCGTTTCGAGTGGCATTTGCAGTTTGATAGAACAGTTGAGATCAGTTGTTCGCATTGGCAGTGAGGAATATTTTGTGAAGAGTTCTTCTTCCAATTGAGGTACTCTCTCAAATCTTGAGGTGCCTTCTCATCTCTATTTACATCTTGACGCCTCTTGCATCGCAAATTCGGTTCATAATACTGGAGAGTTTGCAATATTTTAGGGCTGAGCTCTTTTCCAGTATCAGATTATTCTCCAACCCTTCTGCGAATTCTTCTGGAGTGCACACTAACC